>KK115561.1:318787-350800 GCA_000611955.2 Stegodyphus mimosarum
TAGAAGATGGTTAGTACTAGTATATCTTAACTATTATAGACAATCTAGTACTACTATAGAAATATTATATCAGGGATTCCTAACACTTTTCTTGCATCAACACCTTTTAAAAAACTGCTTTTCTACCGCGGTGGAGTCCCATAGTGGGGCCGAAATGGTTCACAATGGTGTCCTCATTCTTTCTTAAAATTTTTATTTTTTGCCGAAATCGCTTTTTAAAATAATGGCAATTTTAACGATAAAAAGTATTACAGTTATTAGTTAGTTTTAGTAAAACTTTTTAATTTGCTTACCGGTTTCAAAAGGAAGATAAAATAAAAAAAGGCCAACTTAAAGTATTAAAGTGACACTGCAACATTTCTTTTACTTCTCAACAAAACGGGTGGCACATCATAATTTCACCATTAATCGTCCAGGTATAGTTTCACCGCACTATAGTTCATTTCTGCCCCAGGTTTCAGGGAAAACACAGCAGGGGGCGGTCCGAGGGTCATCCACCCTTCTTTTTCTACTGCATTTTGGAGTAAAGGCCTTTCAGCTCGCTCTGTGTTTTAAGTGTTCTTTGCCGCACAAACAAACACTATACGCTTACAAACATCCATTCCTTTTCGGAGATTCGAACCTGGCGCATCGGCACGGCAGTCAGCGATAGCGGCTGGGCGGCTCTGAGCACAGGCAGAAACATTGACAAAATTCTATTCTGCATAGATTTTGTTGGCAACCTAAGTCATTTGTTGGAGTGCAGTTATTTACTGCACACCAACAAATGACTATTTATTACGCGCGCGATTGAAACCACTTTATGTTCCGTTAGAATTTCTTACAACCAACCTGAATTTTATAATTTTTCGGAGAACGCAGTTTGGGAAACGGCACGCTAAATAATGTAATATATCAAATAACAATAAAACTTGCTCGTGATAGCCATCTGCGTAAAATTTGCGTATTCGTCTCACACATATAGTATTATTTGCATAAGTAATTGCAGGTTAATAGGTGAAGATACTGTTTTATTATCGTATTGCATTTTCGAATAAATGAAACATCCTCACGTATTTTTCATATTTGGTATTTTCAGAAATCACTAAACAAATGACGTATTACATTCTTGTAGTCAGTTATGTATATTCTCAGTGTGTGTAGCGTATATGTATAAAATCTCATTTATTCTTAATTCTCAGTGCGTATAGCAAATTACATCAATAACATCAGTCTCATGAGCTTGCTTGCGTAAAAAATTTAATGCATAGTTACGGACTTCCAAACTAGGATAAGCCTTGTAATGTTGTTTTCTTAGCATGCTTAGCTAGCTGTACAGAAAAGACCCTTTTACAGGTATCTAAATTGTCTAGAAATTGTAAAAGTGAATTAAAAAAAAGAAGGATGAATAAATAAAACATGATATAATTACCCTAAAGTGTGTGATAAATTGTAGCTCAGATAGATAAGAAAGAAAGAAGATCTTGTAGCATCGTAATTGAAAAGCTAGTTTACATAGTATTAATGTACGATGTGAAATAAGCTAATTTACATACTATAGTATTAATGTACGATGTGAAATATTAATTTAAAATTAATGTGCATGTAATTAATCGTATAGTATTACATGTAATTTCGTGGAATTAATTTCTGCATTTTATTTATTTATTTGCCTTGTTTTATTGTTGTATGGTAAACCTTATTTTTTGATGTTTTTGAAATGCATTTTTCTCTTAAAATTCAAACACCTTTCAAAAAGAAAATCTATTGTGTGTTTACATGTGTTTTCAGTATGTTTTTATTTATATAAGTAGGTAATACATACGTTTTTAGTCATTGCTGCTATTTTATTATTATCATTATTATTATTAGTAGTAGTAGTAATAAAATATGAAAGAACATTATAAATAGTGTAAGCATATTACCTTACTTATTGCTGTTTAATATTAACTGGCTATGTGTAATAATTACCGCTGCAGTTTGTTTCACGGTAAATGGATCGAAGTCTTCTTAACTGTAGATATGCGTAAATGATGTGTTTTAAATGTAAAAAGAGTTACTTTAAATGTAAAATAATTACTTACTTTTAATCTAGCTGCTTTTCATGGTAGACGACAAGAGTCGTAAAACTACGTGCTTAATTATCAAGCAAAATACACACTAGATTTATGTACATGATATGATGGGAGGTATATATGAAGTATATGTTATTTACTCCTATATTAAGTCTAAAAAGTCTGTCACTATGCACTTGTTTTAACCACTTAACTACTCGCCGGGTAGTGTAATAAATTGAATTTTTGTATTTCTTTTAATGAAGTTTATGTTTTTGTTGTTAAACATACTTTAGTTATTATTTCCTGCTGTTAAAGGCATGTAACAGAACATGGTCCGTTCTCAACGTTTTTATTATAAACATGGAATTTACCAATAGTGACCATTGTCTGCGGATATATGGATTTCCAGATTATTATATAATGAAATGTCCCTTAAAAACAATACCGTATTGAATTTCCTGCAGCTAATGTCATTTCTTTAAAAGATTACTTATTAAGCTAAGACATTTTGATCATAAAATTTGTAAAATGATCAATTTAGTTTCTGCATCAGGAAAAGATATTTGCCATCCCCCTTAAAATCGTAGATGTTAAAAGTATATGATAAAAGTATATTTACTTCTTTAAAATTTCATTATTTTATTTGTAAACTCACACACGGTAACTTACATTTATGCGCATAAGGGGTAAATATTTAATTGAAGGCATTGTTACTATTTGTATGACCGATTTTATGAATGTTTCACCGAAATGTATGGACTCCACGAATTGTGGGATTTATGAAATTTTACTTTAAATGCTGTTGCACTTTATTTTTAATTCTTTATTCCTTTTTCATGTAAATATGTTTCAAAATTTATATTGTAATATGAAAATACAATCAGTTTGGTTATTATTATTTAAAATTAAGATTAATTTAATTGTTACCTATTGCAGCCATTCATAATCAACTGAGCTGAACTTATTACAAGCCAAGTCCATTAAAGAAGCATTAGATAATGATATATCGTAGATGTTAAAATTATAACAGAAATCTTCTTTTAAACGAAAGCAGAATTGCTTTAGATAATTTTAGAGGAAAAAGAATGCCTTTTGGTTTTTAAAAAAAGTTTCAAATAAAATTCCCTGGATTGTATTTTGCAATCAGAAATTCTAAATAATAATAATATATTTCTGTGTAAGTAACGCTTCAAGATTAACTATAAAATGTTAAGTACGTGTTGTGAAAAATGGATTAAAAAAGGAAAATGAAAAAAACAATTAAATAGCTTTTGAAAATTGATGACGCCTGTGAAACAGAGTAATCCATCCATTTGAACGCCGTTGTTGTTTTGGAAATTCAATAAATTTGTTTAATAAAACACGATAGGTGAATAGATTCATCATTCTACCTTATCGACTAAAATAAACATCGTATCGGAATATAATTAACGAACTAAATACAGCTTAATTACCACTTTCTACTAGAATCGGAAGTGTTTATTTCATTTTCGAGGACTTGGTCTGACAACAATCATTTGATCCATCCGCCTTTTCAAAATGAAATTTAACCATGCATGTCACATTTGATTCGTTAATGTTGTTACTCTCCAGGAGAAACAAATTATTACTCACTTCTCTGCGAAAATATTTAGTTAAGCCGTGTTATTCTCTGCCGTGTTTTATTGATCGCTTTCGCTTGGCGCTAGCGCTTGGCGACATTTCGTGTGTTTTGGATGAAATAGCAACCCTGATGGTTTTCCGTTTGTTTTCAATGTAGCCTCGAGCCCGGACCACGGCGGAAACCCGGACCTGTCCGCTAATCCTCCGCCTGCTTCTTCACCGCATTTCAGGCCTACGATGCAAAGTCCTGGTCCACCTTACCAAAGTGAGTATTTTTTGAAATAATTCGTCAATTTTTTTCTGTCTTGTTTATTCGAAATTTCGCATGTTTTCACATTTCTGTTTCCTATATCCTTCGACGAAAAATATCGCTTGTGTTGCCGTCGCCCGCATATGTTTGCAGCGCCATCTATATGAAGGGTTTTTGACTGGCGCGAAGTTACCAGAATGAAATGAATTAATGACTATTTTTGAATTTTTATTTTGAATCGCGGTTGTGTTATGAAAAAGTCGTGGTTTTAGAATTCGTTTTGTGCGCGGTATTTGAATACTGGAGGAGGAGTTCCGTTTGAAATTTCGGTGGGAGCTGCGTGCTGTGCTTATAATTTCTGGATCGATTTTTAATTTTAATACTTTTTTAAATACAAAATTTTAAACTTATGATTTTCTTATTTCTTAAAAGTATAAATGTTTCAATTTGCAGTAATATTTTATCACTGTATCTTTATATTTTATTGCCCTCTCTTGCGATGTGGTGAGTGATCTAAATGCGTAGTAAATGTCGCAGCAAATTCGCGTTACACAGTGTAAAATATTAACCGTGTTGCACCGAATATTCTGAATTAGTTTTGGAAAATGAATCCTTAATAGAATGCTTATATAATCAATATTGAAATGTGTTTTAATATGTGGGTTTCCAAATAATTTTCATAACAGTAATAATAATTGGAATACAAGTATCTGTCCTATAGCACTTAGATAGGTTCATAGAAAATATCCTGTTATACGAGATTAACAATCAGTGCAAAATAGAGGGATATATTCCGAAAACTGTTAAAAACAAAATATTTTTAATGTATCTCAGTGTTGCGTCATTTAAATTTAGACAGTTTGCAACGACTGATCCTTTTTCTCATTTTTAACAAACAGTTCAAAATCTGTGTTTTCATCTCCAAAGAAATAAATTTTCTTTTAACATTGCTTTCTTAATTTGACGCATAGTTTGGGACTCAAATACACTACAGTAATTATTCAATACAGTAATTACTCAAAAAACAGCAATGTTAATTTGTATATATATATATACTCCCAAAAAATTTTTAAATTTTTTATTCCGAAATCACACATATGTAATTTATGCAATCTGCCAACCGAATTCTTGGAGCATAAGATAAATATTGTGTTAATAATGGGTCGACTCAATTTCAAAATAATTTTGATATAAGAGAAAGCAGGTAATCCCGGAATTTATTTTATTTTTGTGTTTATAAATAAATAGGTTGTTATTGTGTACTACACACGATGGCATAGTAGGTAACGTAATTTTGTAAATTTTGGACTAAAAATCGTGTTTTCAAAAAATGTACATACATAAAATGTTAGGAAAAGTCATATATTAATTAATGTTTAGGAAATTATTTATTTAGGAAAAGTTTTACATATTCATTAATGTGCTAGAATGAAACTACGTTACCGTTCTATGTGAGAGTTTCCAAATATTCTTAAATGATAAGAGAGAAACCGTTTAAAAGCGGGATACCTGTATTTTAAAATTCGTTATAGAGACTCATTTTACCAAAGTTTTTCTTTAGTTTGCATGCTTGTTTACCTCTCCTGTTGCCATTTTAAAGGTAATACAATACTAAAGAATGTCAGTTTCGTTAATTTAGAAATGAATCAAAAACTAAAACTTGCAGTATCGTGTGCAGCTATTTTCTCATATTTCAGTGTTTTTATAAGAATTATTTACGGTTCAATATTTTTTATACTTAATTCAGAAACATACATTGTTTAGGTACTTGCTGTGTCTCAGAAGCTTTCCGTAACAATTTTTTTATGAATTTTTTGTTATTTAGTATTGACTGCAGTTTTGTGACCTTTAATTCCGAATTTTTGTTTGGTTTTGCATTTTTATTTTCTCGTTGATAATAGTAAATACTGAATTTTTTGTTTTGTTTTGCATTTTTATTTTCTTGTTGATAATAGTAAATATTGTTTATGCATTTCTGTGTTATTAAAAATGCTTTCACATTCATTATTTACTAGTATTTAAATTTTTTCCCTCTGAAATTCACATGAAGATTATTTGGTCCTAATTTTGACGCAGTGCAGTTTTGATATTTCATTAAAGAATTTGATTGAATTCCAGATAACCATAATCTTAAGTGCATATATGGGGAAAAGAGACACTCTGAGCTTTTTATTTTCAATGACTGACAAAAGAGCTATACTGCAAAGCAGGGGCACAAATTACACCTGACCGCATTAAATGTGTACTAGAAGTTTCTTGGTTACGATGAAAAATTTCCAGTGTTCTAAAGAAACTTTTCTCCGTCCACTTTTACCTGTCCCTGTTGTTTTATGGTTTTTATGCTTTGAAGTTGTACAATTGTGTAACTATACATTGTAAATCTTTCATTTCCAACTATTAAAATGAAAATCTTTATTGCATGTACGAGAGTGTTCTTTCATTTTCTCATATTATATACAGGTAGCCATTCTTTAACACGGTAGATACCGTAAAAATACCATGTTGTTTGAAGCCCTATTTAATACATACGACTAACAACCAAGTTCAAAACGAAGGAATGCGTTCCGAAAACTTTTAAAACCAATATCTATATTTTTTTAATATTCTAATAGACTCCTCGTTAAAATTTAATTTTTTTGCAACGTCAGATGTCTTTTCTTATTTTAACAAACAATTCAAAATTTCTGTTTTTCATCTCCAAAGTAATATTTTTTAAAGTTGTTTCCTTACCTTTAAACATAACTTGAGACCGAAATATAATTTCGCAATAATTACTCCTAAAAACGACAAAGCTAATTAGTATCAAATACCCCAATTTGTTTTTAAAAATACGCTTTAAAAATTACAGTTGCTTAATTTATATAATCTACTAACCGAACGGTTGGAGCATGATACGTGTATAGAGTAAACGACGCGCACGACTCAATTTCAAAAGAATTTCCATGTGACAGAATGCGGGTATTCCGGGAAATTGAAGTTAATTTTTGTGCGTTTCAGCAAAGTGTTTGTTATTGTGCACTGCACGCGGTGGCATAGTACGCAACTTAATTTTGTAAATGTTTAGAATAAAAATCGTATTATTGTGATATGTATAAAATGTTAGGAGGTTATGCGTCTAACGTTAAATAAATGCATAAAGTGTTAAAAGTGAATTAACGAGTAAACCCGTGTTGCTGTGCTGTGGGAGGGTTACTCAATTTTCTTATCGTGCAAAAGCGAAACCGTGTTATAAGAGTGATATCTGTATTTCTTTTTCCTTTCTTTTCTTCATTTCTTTTTTGTGCGTAATAAACACATTTCAGTAAATTTTAGTCTGGAAAAAAATAACAATATTAATCTTGTTTTGTTTTTATTTAGTAAATTCTGTTTTGTATATTGTTCTGTTTTTTATTCCATGTCTTCCTTTTGTTTAATGCAAGAATTTTTAGCTGTAAAACACGAATGGCGGTAGGAGTTTTCCAAAAAATTTGAGTTCTTCTTAAAAGATTGACTCCTTTATTTTTCCATCCCGTTTTTCATATCCGTTTCTATCTGGTTTAATTTTTTTCCGTTTTACGGTTAAGTGTTAACCTTGTAAGATTGGAACTAATTAATTACTGTAGGCCGCTTAATGTGATCTCGTCAGTCCGTGGGTATTTTGATAACATTAACCGAATAATAACGTTAAACTATGAGATTAGTAGAAATATGCTATAAATAGATATTGTGATGGCATTTTATTAGAAAAATGCAGAAATTTGTTTATGAGTTGTTCTCAATGCCTTTCATACAAAAGTTCATTTATGAACTGTTTATAATGTTTCTGGAAATTATTTCACCGATGGTGTAACCCTCATCTAAATACGCGGAGGGCATCCCTCATTGGAAGAGAACATGCCAATGTAAAATTTAAAAGTAGACAAAAAAAAATAAAAAAAAACGATTTTAATAAGGCGTGGATATTTTCGGGAAAGAATTTTTTTTGCTCGTGAAGAAGAGGGTCTGTGTCTGATCATCTTCAAAATCCAAAGAGTTATTCGAAATCTGCTTCAACTGAGGATCACACCAGTTGCATTTTTGTTTAATTTTAAAAGCTTGATTAAAAAGACACCGAGGCGTTTAAGGCATTTCTCTGTCATTTGGCAATTTTTATTATCTATTTTGACTTTATTTGGCGACTTTAGTTTAAAATATTGACTCTATAATATTTTGATCCTATTAACCGAATCGTTGATCACAGTAACTGAAGTTTTTTCCATGTTTTCGTATACGAACGGACAGAACTTCGGCAACTCGATGACAATATCCGGATGATAACATTAACCGCGGGCATCTACTGTGTCATTTATGAACTTAGAAGAAGTTGTATTTTTATTTAAAACTAGTCATATTTAAACAAATTATTTTAAAGATTGTAGAGACATTAGGTTATTTAGTAGCAGGAGACATGAAAAATATGCAATTCCTTCGCCGGGAATCGAACCACGGACCTCTGAAATACCGGCTCAGTGTGCTGACCATTACACCACGAAGACACGCTAAGAATGTGGGAGATATACCTTATATACTCCCCTTTTTAAAGGGCGACTAGGGTTTTAGGGGACCTAGTCGCCAAATCCTGGGTGTGGAGAGTCATCATCCACAACCCTTTTAGTTCGGGCGCCACTGTAGAGACATTAGGTTAATTACAAGCAGGAGAGATGAAAAATATGCAATTCCTTCGCCGGGAATCGAACCACGGACCTCTGAAATACCGGCTCAGTGTGCTGACCATTACACCACGAAGACACGCTAAGAATGTGGGAAATATACCTTATAAGATGTTATAAAAAGCTTTTTTATGCTTATGATAGTTTGTTCACGATTGTTTTATTTATTTATTTATTTGTCCATCCAAAGGGGAAATTTGCCCAGAAGGACTATTAATTTCGTTTTGTCATTTTGCGTTGATTTACTACAAGCGGCGTTTCACTTTTCAAATTGTCCTATTTTATTCAATTGATTATTTTAAGAACGTCCACACTGAAAAACAGTATTATGCTGGACGAAATCTAAACTGTAACTAGTTGACGGATAATCAAATTGAAATTATCTTTCAGTTTCTGAGACTAGTAAGCCAAGTTGCGTCACCCTGAAGACTAAAATTGAGTCCAAATTTATTAAATTTGAGTTACTGTGAAATTCATTTCAAAGAAGTTTTGTACCAATGACGGGCTGCCGTCATTTATAGGAGTTGGCCACTAGGCCGGAAGCGATGGTTTCTTTATGATGGAGGCATCTCGCCACCGTTACCTCCTATGAAAGGACGGAAAAATTATATCCGTGTCTTCTCCGGGATTCGAACCCGGGCCCTTCGATTCTGCAATCAGAGTCACTAACCACTTTCCTATCTGAAGAAGCTTTTTTTCTCGGTTTTTCGTTCAAAGTATTTATAAATGTTCCTTTACCCTCTTTTTATCTTCTCCAAGAAAAGACTATATGGTATTTTCTCCCGCCTTTCTGCATGCCTTCGTGGTGTAGGGTAGCACACTCTGCGATTATTCGAGAGGTCCAGGTTCGAGTCCCAGCTAAGACATTGCTCATTTCTCATGTACTTCTGCTTAAAAAAAAGTAATGTATCTACAGTGGCGCCCGAACTAAAAGGTGGAGAATGATGATTTTTCACCACCAGGATTTGGCGTTTAGGTCCTCTAATCCCCAGTCGCCCTTTAAAAGGGGAGAGTATATAAAATATTTTCTTCTTCCTTTCTGCATGCCTTCGTGGTGTAACGGTAACACACTCGGCGCGTATGCGAGAGGTCCCGTTGAGGGCGTTGCTCATATTTCATGTCTCCTGCATCAAAATAACCTAATGTCTTTACAAGACATCTTTTACAAATCCCAGAGTCTTTCATGGGAGGTTTAAAGTTACGAAATAGGCACTCATCAAATATAATTTAGTATTGAAACAGGTTATCTTTTGTCATTGGTTTCTGATATTTATTCAAAAAGAAATATATGCAAATTAATTTGATCCAAAATTGTCAGAGAACGTTGTCCTCAGTAAAATAACCCTAAATATGATCCAGAAAAGTTGCTGTTGTTTTGATATTATTGGAATAATAGCATATTTTATATCAATAATAATATTGGTTGTTGTTGGAATGACTTTAGATTTTCAGCTTCAGAATGAATATTGTCCCAATTCGATACGTCCAATAAAATTTTGTATCATCAGAAAATGGAAAACATTTTAACATACGCTCAAACAGGTAAATGTTCCGATTTAAGAGTGAAAAGTAATGTATGGCATATGGATAGCCTTGCTTTGCAGCACAGCACAATCTCGATGAAATTCGTAATCATTTCTTCACGTATCTGCCTGTTGAGGTGACGATGACACATTATTGCCCAGCTTAATCTTTTGTTTCTCTTTTTTTTTGTTGTTGTTGTTGTTGTTTTGCTGATTTTTTTGGGACATAAAGCAAAATAGCAATGTTTTCGGCGGGCAAGCTAGATCGAGAGCGTGGTGATTTAATGTTTGCTGTCCAAGTGTCCTCAGATTTCTTAGTCTGTCTTCGAACTGTTGTTCCCAAAGGTTGCAGGAACCTTACTAACAGTCTGTATATAACACTCTCAATTTTAGTCCTATTTTCACTCTCAGAAACTCTGTTCTTTTGTGTAGTACTCTATGTCGATTAAACTACCATCTGCGAGAGAACTGGCAGTGAAAAAAATTTCATTGTTATCGAGGCAAATCAAACACGGCATTATTAAATGGAAACATTTGCCTGTTATAAGTTTGCAAAATTATTTTCGATTTTCTAAGAGTAAAGGATGCTTTGGGACATACTAAACCCGGCGCGTTTTCTGGGACACCCAGTATAGTAATAATAATAATTTAATTACAATGTAATTTCAAATAAAATCTGAAAGCTTTGAGATTTTTTTTTTTCGTTTACAGACACATACACGTTTCGAGTGCATTTGGGCTAATGCCTCTTTGGACTAAAACTATTTTAAAACAGTATATTTTTTGAATTTCCGACGCGCACGATGGAGATAATGTTTTATTCCCTAATGTTGCCACTGTTTGCTTTGAAATTGTTGAATTTTTTAATCAAAAGTTCGTTGTACGAAATGTGAAATAGACAATAAAACAAATTCCAGATTCCAAATTCAGGTTTCCGAGTGCCCATGTTCTGTTATTATTGGTTCTATGTTATTAAAAATTTGATGATTCCAGATACCGTTGTTTTTGCACAGTGCGAAAACCATACATACGTTCATGCAGATTCTTCATTATTGAGTTTCTTTAAGCATAATACAGGGCCATAATATTTAGTGACAACAATTTGAAAAGTGATACATCGCATTTATGTGATTCGACGCAAAATGCCGTTTCGAGACCAATAACCCTTTTGGACTAGCGCCCCTTTGACCTGGTAATTAAATCATAAAAGAGAAAAAATTGTTAGAATTTTGCTTTAAAGATAAAATGTGTTTTCTTCATAAGTGGTGTAATGTTTGACCAACGCTATTATATTTCTTTCATTTTTTCTAGTGTAGCTAAGTTCCGAAAACAGGTAATCTATTTTATCATAACTGTTTAGGCTAGCAGACTTGACTATTATTTGAAATTTGAAAATAATACGATTATTGTTTGTTTCCAAAATGTGTATGTAACGACTGTTCCCAAAAGGATCTGTAGTGCTCTAAGAGGTCAATAGCAGTATATACATACACTGGTAATTGATCTACATAAACAAAATCCCATTGATTGCAGAAAACGAATATTAATTAAATTGATTATTAATGTTTATTGATCTAACACTTTAACGTGTAAATAAGTCGAATTTTATTTAAAACAACACACGCTAATTTTTGGAATTTAAAACTCATTCAATGAAATATCCCGAAATAAAATTTGTTTCCGGACCAACATTATTGAATTTTCCCCCTTCTTACCTAGCCGAAGCAAACTTCGAGTGAATAAACTTCAAACAATCGAGTGAATACCTTTTACGATAAATAAGAACCATGTAGAATATTTCTGAACCAGTTTATTTATAAATTAAATTAAAACATTTTATGTCAAATATTTGGAAAAAAAAAACTCCCATCTATACATCAACCTGAGCCACCATATTCATTAAAATCAAAGTTTTGAACAAGTAGAATCTGTGATTTTTTGTTTTTAAAAGTAATAAAATATAAATATAATACACTTTTTGTCAAATCTTTTGTCCGTAGTCTTAATGTAATTGTTAAGTTATTTACGTGCAATTATATGTATTATGGAGAAAAATGTATAGAGTCGATGAAGAAAACCATTTTTTTAAAAGAGGCTAAAGGAACAAAACCGGTTAGGAATCCTTATGCTAAGCCAATTTCGCAAAATGCCATAAACTTGGATTGTTTGCGCATTTGGTGCAACCAAAATTCGTCAGTCATTCGGTCAGCTACGGGCTTTAGCCTGTTAGTTGGAATATTCACGTGCATTGCAGCTTACTTATTTTAAGAAATTACTCATTTGTGTCGTAGAGGAAACGTTTATTGGAACTATTATATATCTTCATCGCGTGAATTCGCAGAAACGTCTGATTGATGATACGAAATATGGAGCTTTGCTAATCACTTAACTCAGCATCAGTAAAGTGTTAACGTCGCGAAGTTTTGCCAGTTTCCTCATTTATAATCTGCTTCTTGCCATTTCGTATTTCTTGTAATACAAACTTATCTTGAGAAGCGTTATGTTTAGTTGTGAGTTTAATTCTGTAATTACATCGGTTAAAGAGAACGGAACAAGAGCAGAACAGAAAGACAAGAAAAAGAACAGAAATTATTATCTTCCCTTTTCTCTTAACATAGTTCTCCTCTACTTGAGAATGGCTGAGTCTTCGTCCTATAAAAAATGTATGTTCCTCATGTAAATGTATGTAAAAAAGTATGTTCGTCAACCGATTTATTTATTCTTTCGTTTCAAAAATAGTTCAGAGTTATAGCATGAGGAAATTTCTGTTTTAGCAGTTTAAGCTGAAACTGACAGAGTTTCTTTGAAAAAAATAATGAAAGATATATTGGAAGAAAATTATTTGTTCACAATTTTTGGGTGCCAGAAGTTTCGCTGAAAATTAAGCTGCGCATTGATACGGCGATTTCGGGGGCCATTTAATCACCTTTGCCACAGGGTATCATCAAGATAGCGAACTGATTTTGTTTTCTTTTTCTTTCTTCTTCTCTTTTTTTCCTCTTCTTTACTTCTAAAATGGCTTCAAAAATGTAGGATCCTTTTATATCTGAGGCCACCGCATTTTGTCGATCCAGTTGTAATATTTCCTCAAAGCACACAGCTTAAAGGTTTACCCGAGGCAAGATAGCTTGTTTTTGGAACAAGTCACTTCCCCTCACTTTTGATGGGATGAAATGTGTGACAGAAATAATTTTCTGTGTTTTAATTGTCAGGTTGGAAGCAACATAGGTGTAATCTGTTACTACGTTTCAGGATCGTTCCATGAGCTGTTCACCGTTCTACATATATCTAGAATATGTGTCTTGGGAAGCACGGTGGGAATTTTTTTTATGAAGAAAGTTTACTTTTCAACAACCGGATGACTTCCAGAATTAATTGACATGATAATTACAGTGAAAAGTGGTAGCCGTACTTCTCAAAATACCAATTTGAGCATGGTTGGGTTATGGTATGATGGCCTCTTGCGTCAGAGAGAACAATACCTATTGTGCTTATTGATGTTACAACGACTGCTGAAATAATTTCAAGATGTGTTTGGTGAAACTCTTTACCAAATGCACCTTCTTATTAAATCTGGAAAAAGGATTTTACAGTAAGATGACGGCAGTACTCATGCAAATAAATGCTGACGAAAAATAACTTTTTTTGTGGTTTGAATTTAGAACCGTTTTTGTCACCTCCCGCCCTTAAAAAAAATCTCCTATGGGCACTACATGACTTCCTCGTACGGACTATTAAAGTATGCATATTTTCTGCTATAATTCATTAAAACTTATGTCCTGGAGTTATTCTAACTTAAATAACCGATCTCTCAAAGCAAATTGAAAATGACGTCAGAAATTGCAAACTTTTGAAATTAAATGTCGATTTTTGTCGTAAGGCTATCAAATTTTCTGTTTTTTTATTTATTCATAACGGGCATAAAACTTTTCCAAATATAGTTATAGGAATCAAGACACCGCATTAACAGTTAGATTTCATTATTTTTACACTTTTGTTTTTAATTTGACATTGCCAAAACATGAATAGTTTGATCATTTGAAACACTTAGGTAACTGGAAGTATATGACTATAACCAGCGATTGCGAAAGTGAAGGCCGTGTAAGGGGGGTGGGTATGTATAATATAAACCTTTGGTACTGCTGATTGCAACAAAAAAGGGACACAACTAGATGTTATAGCAATCCTATACGCAAAATTTGAGCTCTCTACGGCTAATCGTTTTGAGTTATGCGAGATACATTCGTACGTACAGATGTTACGAAAAAAATCTATTTTGAATCTATTCCGTTATAAGGTATTTCTCCCGCCTTCTTCACATGCCTTCGTGGTGTATTGGTCAGCACGCTCGACGCGTAACCGAGAGGTTCGTGGTTCGATTTGCGGCGAAGGCGTTGTTAATTTTTCATGTCTCCTGCTTCGAAATAACCTACTGTCGCTAACTGGCGCCCGAACTGAAAAGGTGGTGGATGATGATTCTCCACCACCGGGATTTGGCGATTGGGTCCCCAAAACCCCAATCACCCTTTAAAAGGGGAAGTATATAAGGTGTTTCTCGCGCTTTCTTCGCATGCCTTTGTGGTGCAGTGGTCAGCACGCTCGAAGCGTAACCGAGAGGTCAGTGGTTCGATTTTGGGCGAAGGCGTTGCTAACATTTCATGTCTCCTGCTTCGAAATAACCTAGTGACTATACACCGTTTTGAAAAAAAAAATATTTTATTCTGTTCGTACGTAGAGACGTCCCGTTAAAAAATAGTCAAAATGCATTCGGGAATGTTCAAAGTGAATATTTTCGTTAAAATATAATACCCGAAATTTTTCGCGATTACAGTACTTCCGTTAGTCATTCGCAGGTTCTGAGGAAAGGGAGCACCGCAGAAAAGTCACATTAGGAGGTCAAGGAAAGGGGGCACCACAAAAAATTTCCGATGCGCCTTTTCCCACAGAATTGTGCATGTAAACAAAGACCTAGAAAGAAGAAATGGAGGAAAGACATGAGTAAATGTGTGTGGACGCAAAAGTTAGAGCTCCTGAAATTCTATAACCGGCCCTGCCGGCTCCCCATGTGGGGACAGGTATGCCGACAAAACACCGAGCAGAAACTGTCAAGGTACTTATCGTTGTCAAAGTAAATATTAAATAATAATATCAACTGATATCAGTATTTTGATATTTGACAGTGACTAATCGAAATAAAACGTATACTGGTCAATACTGAAAGTAAGATATAAATTGAAGATGTACTGAATCTTATATTTTTCGCTATTTATGATCTATGTATCTAAATACCTGTTCACTTCCCTATTGCTTTCCTTTTATTTGTGACTGTGTAAGCCTCTGATACTCGAAGGAATCGAATAAGCGAAATCGTGAACCTTGCTATGGTATGAAGTATATGGGAATGAGAATGGGGAAATTAAAACTTAAAGTGTAAATCCAACTTTAAATTTGTATATGTATTTTGAGACTTAGCGATAAGATTAATCGAAATTAAATAGTAAATAAATAATATTCAGTAAAGATTAAATGAAGGTGGATTCATCAAAATATAACTCAACTCTGCGCAGAAATGAGCAGAAACAAATCAATTCATGAAATTAATCAAAAACTTTACTGTGTACAATGTTTAGGGTTAAAACATTATTAAGCATTAATGTATGTAGTACGCATGTACAGTACTTAAAACGCAATGTAAACTTCGGAGCAGAAAATTCGCCTTTGCTTTAACTAGAATGTAAGACTAGTAAATTGCGACGCAATTAGTGCTAAACCACGAACACTTGCATTTTTCTTCAGATAGGGAAAAATTCATCAGTGCTTTCATGTTTGCAGGAGGAAAGGAGGGAAAAGGAGAATAACTTTGGCCTTGATAAGCTGACTGCGTCCGCGGCATATACATTACCCTTTTCTAATGTAAGACTGCGAATTATATTTATAGATGACGTATTGTGATTATTAAACATTGGTATTCATTTTAGGTCCTTTCTGCCATATATCGCAAAGTTTAGCTGTTTTATATTTTGACTTTTATTGTTTTTTTTTTCCCTGTATAAAATTTGGAAATTCTTCTTTTAAACTTCAAATTTGAATATGAAACTTCTTTGCAAAACTCCTGAAACTCTTTCCTCAGCGTTTGGGTAAACAACTGTTTACATGATTTTATTCAACTTAGTTCGCCTGTTTGTTGTTGATTGAGTAGTTGGTCTGAGTGAAATCTTAAAAAAACTTAGGATCTCCTTTTAACTGTTTGATTTTTTTAAAAATATTTTACACATGCATTTTCGATGACATTACTTTGTTCTGTAGGAAGTGTTTCGAAATTCGAGGTAAATATTTGGTTTTTTCTCACACATACTTATTTTAATTCAATCATCTTTTAATTTTAGTCTTTGCATCATTGAAAACGAATATGCTAAATGAAAATGTTTCGGAATTTCTAATCTGATCTAACGAATTTTGGCGGTTTTTGAAAAGTTATTCGATTTTTTACCTATTATATAGTTGCTCAGAGTAATGGATTTTTAATTCAACGAATTTAGATCTTCGTTGTTAGCTGACTCATGATTTAAAAAGTAATGTGTAGATTTTACTAAAAAGAAACGTTTATTTAGTATCTTTTTTTCAAAGTAGTTGCTTTGACGTGGTCGTTTGTCTTGTTTGTCTATGCTAGTGGTCTTCAAACTATGTTCCGTGGGACCCAAGATCTCGGGGTTGTGCGAGTCAAAATGAAAATTAAAGAAGAAACTTATGAAGAACTCACACTGCTTGATTAGTATTTCTTAAATAAAAAATATAAAGATACATTAAGTTATTAATTAGTTTTAAAACTTAACATGTGGTCATCATATATCAAAGAGGATGACATGTAGTGCTTTGCAAAGTTAAACAGTTTTCTGATGGTGTAGAGCAGGGGCTTTTAACCTTATTCGCCGTCTGGGCACATCTGACAAACAGAAAATTGCTGGTGCGCGCAATTAAAAAAAAGTATAACGATTTTTAATATTTATTTATTGTATTGCAATCATAAACAGTATCCTACACTAAAAAGGTAACGAAAAATTCAAAATAATTACATTTAATGCGATTTTTGGCATTGCATATTATCTACTATTTTTTTCAAAATCAGGCGTATAAGATGATATTCCCAATCTTATAGCATCTTCGAGATTGCTATCGTTATGTCGAGATCTAATTGTTGATTTAATTGTATTCATTGTTGAAAACAACTATTCGCATAAATATGTGGAACCGAAACAGATTTTAATTTGTAAGCTCCTTTTTTTCAAAAGGGGATATCTTTTATCTTCGTCTAGATTCCAAGTATTTTCATTAAGTCCGCACGATTTTAATACAATATCAGTCTGAATATTTAAAATTTCTTCTTCAATTGAAGATGCTTCTTCCTGAATAACTTTCCCCATGGAATTTGCAACTTCAGAAATATTAATTTGAGGATTGAATGGTTTTACAAAAAATGAAGACAGTGGCTCAATAATCGAAAATTGCTGGAATCTATTTTTGAATTGCTCCAAAAGCCTCTGAAGGTGGCCAATAAATAAATTTGGGTCAAACGAATTTTCACTTTTTTCATTCGTGGAAAATGATCGAGAGACCTTTTTGATAAATATTTTTTCCCTGAAGTTGAAGGCTTAAAATATTCAATTTTTCGCAAATGTCCGTTAAAAATGCCAAATCCGTCAACCAGAGAAAGCCATCCAATTGTTCAAAACATTCACCTTTTGAAATGAAATATTTTTTAATCACTTCTAGATGTTCAAAAAATCGGGTGAGAGCTTTACCTCTACTTAACCATCTTATGTCTGTGTGTAAAATAAGGTCAGATTTTGAAGAATTGCCCTCTTCTACGATTGATTTATAGATTCTGTGTGACAAAGGATTTGTTCGAATTTTATTGATTATTTTTATAACTAAATTCATGACGTGCTCAAAGGATGATATTTTAGTACATAATGCTTCTTCGTGAATAATGCAATGATAATTCATGAAGAACGTGAAAGATTCGTCTCTTTTGCAATGAGATTTGAATCCATTCTTGCAGCCCACCGTTGATGGAGCCCCATCACTAATTATTGCTGATACCTTTTGTAAAGGCATATTAATTTCCTTAGCATAATTTTTAAAGTTATTAAAAATATCTTCTCCTCTTGTTTACCCTTAGTAGTAATTTTAGTAGTTCTTCTTTTACACTAAAAAACCATCCTTATGCATACTGCCAACTGCGCTGTATCAGATAAATCTATCGACTCGTCTAACTGAAGTGAAAACCATTCATATTTTGGCATATCATCGTTCAACTGACTTTGTAAATTAGTTGATAGCATTTGTATTCTCTTAGTAGTTGTATCGTTAGATAACTGCACATCTTATATTGCTGTAATAATTTCTTGCTTATTACAAAATCCTTCAAACAACGCATCAGCTCCCGTTAGAAAAGCTTTCTTGATTAATTTCTTGTCTGAGAAAGGTTTTGTGCTTTTTGCCAACAAATGAGAAATCTTGAAAGAAGCGAGTGTGGCATTTTTATTTTTATTTGCACGATTAGTAAAAACCGCTTGCTGGGCAGATAGCCTTGATTTAAGGTGATTAGTTTACCTTTTTCTCACCTCTGTTTTATGTGGATACTCAACGTCGAAAGTCTTGTGATTAGTCTTGAAATGGCGTTCGAGGTTATGTTTCTTCAAAACTTATACAGTACTATTGCAAATCAAACAAACGCGCTTGTCCTTTGTCTGAATAAAACCGTAGTCTTCTTCCTAATCGCTTTTGAAATGATACATTCGTTGCCTTTTACTGGAGGAATTCATTTTAGGGTGAGAAACCTAAAATAAAAATTAAACAGTTTTAAAAGTTAAATCGCTGAGAAATTTCTTAACGTGCAACAGATTCAACGCGAAGGACTTCAACGACAATAACAACTGATAAGATAAAACAGTATTACCAATACTAGTGGTAACAAAACAGTGTTGCCAGTACAATAATTCGACAGTTTATATTTTATTTCTAAAAGTATTGAATCCCGCGGCCACACAAAAAATCGTGACCGGCCGCGGGCTGGCCACGGTTGATATGTATAGCGGGCAATGTATAGCGGCACGGGGTTAAGAACCCCTTTCAGGGTTAAGAACCCTGAAAATAAGTTATTTTGAAGCAGGAGTACCTGAAAAATGAAGAGTGACCTCGCCTTGACCTCTCGAATACGCGCCGAGAGTGCTACCGTTACACCACGATGGCATACAGAAAGAAGGGAGAAAATACTACCCCCTACCGGTGACTAGGGTTAGGGAATCCAATCGCCAGATCCTGATTGGGAAGAATCATCATCCACCACCTTTTAGTTCTGGCGCCACTGTAGAGACATTAGGTTATTTTGAAGCAAGAGATGAGAAAAATGAGCAGTGACCTCGCCGTACTCGAACCTGGACCTCTCGAATACGCGGCGAGTGGGCTAACCATTACTCCACAAAGATATACAAAAAGGAGGGAGAAAATACTTTTTGATGGAAAATGAATTAAATTTAGTGTTAAGAAGACAGTGTTAAAAATTATACTTTTTTAATTGAAGAAAACTAATATAAGAAAATATTTTCCAGAAGAAAAAGCTAAGTATGACTGGATAAATAAAGGTCCGTTGGAATACTGCTTTAAGGCTTCTCTGTGAAGGAAAAGGAACGACTAATCAACAGATTCGACGTTAAAATAACGTTAAAGTAAAGTAGCTTCTAAAATTTTGGTTGTAGATTCATGTAGAATGCAACCGAAGTTCCTCACACAGGTATAAACATTTTAATATCATTCGGAACAAGTTATTTAAGTGAAAAATCTTTCTCAATGTAAGTGGCAACAAAATAAAATATAAAAGCAAATTCAATGCAGTATATAAAATAGCTAGGCTTCAACATTTTGTGTAAAAAAATTAACCACTCTCCAGTCACTCAATGTAATACAAGGGTAGGGGACACCTGGAGGAAGAGTTAATGCTGTTGAGGAGTAAATTACATTAATTTTATGTTAATATTATTAATAAAAAATACGTATTTCCTTAATTTCCTTTACATAAAGCGCTTTTAATATATTGATCTACTTTAAATATTGTTTTAAGATATAATGTTTCTCAATGCTCTGGAAATGGATACCTAATAGTTCTAAGGATTCCGTGAGTCGACAAAGTTTTTAAATCATTCTGTATGCTGTGATCCGTCCCTGAGTACGTAAAGTTACCGTGATTTAGTAAAACGTAGTGACATATACACACACACCCAACGAACGAAAACATTTTGATAACATAAATATGCCTGCATCTTTTTTTATTAGTATAAAGAAAAGATAAACAAGTTTATCCTCTTTTGAATATTCATGTAAAATAATTGGGCATTTGTGATTTATTTTCGGTTTCACATTCTTCGCGAATGCAATAGCTCGTTTCTTTTGCGTATGTTAAAAATTAATATTTTGGATCATATTTTACCGAATTGTGAGTTTCTTGTTGGTTTCTTTCTGTAGCAGATTTATTTACGCATTTATTTGTTCCTTGTTTCTTGCCAGTATTGTCAAAATAGCGTGAAAATATATGAGGGTCATTTCAAATGTGTTGCACCCTGTAACGTTTGCCAGTTTTTTGTTTGCTTTTTATTTGAGACTAGAACAGAAGTAAGTCTTCAAACTTTGCCCACTCACTGAACCCTTAGACCTATAAGGTTTTTCAGGGAGCCCGATCCTACCTTTAGAAAAATATGTCTTAAAATAATGCTTAAATTAGATCTGTATGAATGTCAAAAATTATTATTATTTTTCATCAAAAAATATTAGTCATTAATAGCATTAACTCGTGCTTCAGGTGCATTATATTTAGTGTCTGCGTGTGTTTGCACTTTTTTACACAAACTGTCGAAGTCTAGCTATGTTGATGTTATCTACAGTGGCGTTTCATTGTTCTGCATTTAAATTGTTTCTGTATTTTCCTTTTGTTCCCACATACGCGGAGAAAGATTTTTTACTTGAGTACGCTGTTCCTAATGTAATTGAAATATTTATAGCTGTGTGAGAAACTTTTTAATATTCTCCATGAACCTGCAACCTAAACTATAGGAACTGCTCTTACTTAAATTTAGATCTGAACGTCAAATTTGTTGGTTTGTCAATAAGTTGTTTCCTTTTCTTCATTGGGAAGCCTTCTGACTTATCATAATTCTCAAACGGATTTTTTATCCACTCCATTTTTTTTTCTGGGAAATATTCTTTTATTAGTTTCCTTCAATTGGAAAACGTTCTCCATTATGTAATTTTTAACACTATCTAAATATAAGTCATTTTCTATTAAAAACTGTTTAGTTTTGCAAAGCATTGCTCGTCATTTCCTTTGACATATGTTCTATTGTGTTCTGACTGGCATAATCCCTGCTACTGTCCCACATATAGAATCCTATATGATAGCTGCCAAAATTGAAATCTTGAAAACTGGGAGAATATCACGCTGCGTGGCGACATATTTTCAAAGAAACTGTTATCCAACGTATTCACTTAGTAATGCATGGTTCAGGTTAGTGAACTACTTGCAATTGAGTTTAGATGTAAAACATATTAGCATTTAATTTCTTTTTATAATTTATAGTGAATTTAACATTTAATTGGCTATTCTTAATTTTATATTCGGTGGCAAGTATAATTTTTTTACACCTTTATACCTAGAATACCCTGAGTAGTAAGGAAAGGTTTTGTTTATCGAAGTACTTTTATATACGAATAATAATTAATGCACATAGTATTTGTGTACTGAATAAAACTAATTTATTACTGCTGTATTAAACTACCATATATTAAAGTAAACAAAAGTAAATTCGATTATTAACTGATTAAACATTGCTTAAATCGCCATAGAAAACTGTCTAAAATAGATTAATATAACTAAGATCAAATGAAATTTAATAAGAAAAATATAATAAAATCATTAAAATGTAATAAGAAAAAAATAAAATTCAGATAAAAAAATTTAATAAGAAACATTCTATCCCATAAATCGGGTTTACCGAATCGGTTTTACCCGGAGATTAGGTAGCTGTGATATATGAAATAAATAGAATGAACTAATAGAATTCTACTGAAACTATTAGATGTGGTTTATACAAAACTGGCCCATAATTCTAAGAAATTGTGAACACGTTTCCTTGCTTTAATTTTCTAAAAAAGGCTCCTATAGGAGCTTTTGAATTTAACAGCATTATAAAATCTACAGAAGTTTCTTTTGGGATTAGAATGAATAAATTAAATTTTCGTTTTTGATTAGAATTCCTTATTTTTAGCTGAATTTTCGAATGAGCTGTGACATGAACTAGGAAATAAAAATTTTGGAGACAGATATAATATTCTTTCTAAAAACAATTTTTAATATCGTTTTGACTGAAAAAAATTAAATAAAAATAACTAATTTTAAATAGTGGTTAAATTTAATTAAAATTAAAACACCATTTCTCTTAGCAGGGGCTCATATGCAATAATTAAAAGGGAAAGGTATTAAAGGGATTCGTATTCAGAGACTTAAATTTCATTAGTAGCAATATAAATTTAAACTTTTAATTAATTTGATGGTTTAATTTGATTTCATTCTTTTATTTTATTGTATATAAGCATGCACAATTATGTGTATACTTTTTTATGATAATTATTTTAAGCGTCTGACCGCGCAAGCAGCTAGTATAGTAAAAAATTTAAAATCAATCACAAGCTATGTAGTTTTTATTTGAGCATGTTGGATATAAAATTGTCCTTTTTGATATTTTGTTATTTGATTATATATCCTTCAATTTGTTTCTTGACCTTGCATATATTATGTAAGTTAAACAGCCGGATAAAAACAAGTGAAAAAAACGGAAACGTACAAGTTTATTGATGGAAAGAATGTATTCTGGCGATAAGTAGAAACTTTAAAAAAGTTGCGCAGCTAGAAAAACGAACTTTATTAAATGATTGGATATTTAATGAAGTTTGTAAAAAAAAAATTTAATGAATTTACTGCTCTAACAATGTAAACGAGGTGCCCTTTTTTGCTTTTGAGGAAGAAAAGAATTCTTAAAATTCTTCTTCCTTGGCGATTTTTCAGTGAAAACATTTCGAAACACTTTTCGACTTGGCGATTGGACGCGCTGTTTTCAAAAAGCAACCCTGCGGTTGAATTGGCTCGTGCCGAGCAAACGGCTTACTTAATCTGCGGGCCGGGTGGATGAGGAGGGGGGATGGAAAGAGGTAAGTTGATGAATTACTCAAAGTATCTCATTAATAAAAATGAATCTAGCTTTGCTTCAGCGTATCAGCGTTCGCGCTTGACAATTTTAAGAGGAAACGATGAAAGATAAGAAATTGCGCGATGATTAAACGATTTTAAAACGACGCTACCACTAATTGTATACGCCGGCTCGAGACAAATTATTTTATTTGAAGTTTACATGTTAGCCGAATACGTAATTTGGAAGTGAATCGAACGACTCTGGAAGGTTGTCAAAATTCCCAAATTGGAATATGAACTCCTTCGTGTGTCAGGACGAACGCTTTATTTGTCGGAGTTGAGTAGCCACCGCACCCTCTCCACATCGCGATTTTTCTTCTCGAATGAGTTATTTTAATTGATTACTCACGACTGCATGTTTTTCCATTTGGCATTCATATTTAAAAGATCTGTGTTTATTTACATGGACTCATTATTAATTTGATGTTAAGCGAAATTCCATCGGACGCTTGACAGATAGTGCCGGTGTTAGGAAACACTGTTAATGTTTTAGAAACGGTCATAATAAGAACTGAGATTAGCCTTAATTTTAACTACGTTTGCAAAACATCCTGTTTTGACCGCGACTGTCCGGTTTGATGATGTAGTTCCTCCATCGCGGCTAGTTTATCATTTTGTCCCAGTTGTTTGGTAAAATTTTAAAACTGCCGAATACGCAAGAACAGTGCATCCTCTGGTTCAGATAAAAAATGAATGAAATTATCGCAAAGAATACAATAAACATGGATCCACTTTTTGATAGCAAAGCTATTTTAGGGGGGGAGGGAGGGCCAGCTGAATATGAAATTTGGTAAAATAAAAGTTGTGAAAAAAATAGGTACAACTTTTAAGTATTTAAAAGAAAGAAACCTCTCATTGGCCAGTCTTGAGTAAAGAGTGGAATACATTTTCAGCATGCCAGGAAAATCGGCGCCAGTCGAAAGAGTATTCTTGATAATAGTCTGAAGATATAGTCTAAAGAAAGAGGTAGAACTGCTGAATCGACCGTAAAAGCTTTACATGTCTGCAAAATTAACGGTCAACTGAATTGCAGTGAAATTTTTGATGCCATTAAAAATAACAAAGAATTTTTAAAACGAAGTTCATACTAATAGTAATAAATACTAATAGCGTCTTAAAAACGCAATATGTTCAGTTATTAAAAATTTCCTTTATTTCTATTTTATTTTTTGTAAGCAACTTCTTTATTTAAATTTTTTAATCCTATGTACTTATCCTAGTAGTTATTATTCTCTGCTGTGAATATTTTCTCATAATTGTCCTCTCTTCTCCTAAAAGCAATTTGGATATATAATTTATAAATCTTAATGAATAACACTTACGAAAGATTCTAAAGAAATTTTCAAGGAAATTACGAAAGATTTTGAAGAAATTTTCAAGGAAATTCAAGATTTTCGAAATCCCAATTCTTTTTGTTTAGTGCCATCTTTGTATTTATTGTACTTTAAAAATTAAGAGACTTGGTGGCTAATATGTGAGACATCAGCATCTCGATATTCCATGATATATTGTAGATCACGTCATCTCATGTTTCGATAGGGAAGTGGTATCCGAAAGACTTTCATTTGGTTTCTGCAACATCTAAAAGGAAATATAATTGTTTTACTATTTTTTATATTTTGTGTAGTGTTCCTTTAAAAATATTTCTTTACTTTATAACAAAAATTTCTGAAAAAGAGCGAAAGAAAGATTATAAATGGGGTACAGTGTCTTTCTTGAAGTAAAGTTAATCAGTTAAGGTTACTGCTAAAGCTTCAAATAATAACTAAAATAACAATAAATAATAACTAAATTATAACTACAGTAAGCAACTCTTGCCTAAAGCTCATTCATCTCATAATATTCTAAAATAGTTCGCAGAATGCAAACCATAAAATTAGTTCATACTAAGGCTTATGCGATCCTATTGATTGTTACCGGAATCTTGAAATTCACAATTTTAAACTTACGCAAATATCATCTTAACTGTTTTCCAGAATTTTAAAACTTAGGATTCCGTTTGAAATCGGTTTACAAATCGTTACCGTCCTCAGCTTTAAAGCGAACGATATATTGATTAAACATTTTGATATTTTTCAGTATTTTCAAACACCGAGTTAGTATTTTCGAGCGTGAATAGTTCGTATGAGCTTTATGAATCAACATGCCAGAAGAGCAGAAAAATGAACCAAAAATTAATTTTTTTTTAGAACACCAAGCAGTAACAGTGTTTGCAGGGGAAGATGTGTGGAGCAAATCTAAATACTTTCAGTAGTTTGCATCCCACATATAAATAGTTTAGCGAATACAAAGAAAAAAATGTGGCAACACTTAGCACTCTGTAAACATAAACATTAATGAGCTGAGTGCGTCCTCGCTATACACGTTTAATTTTCTTCGCGTTTTTTAATAGTATAATATTATACTTTAAACCCTCAAAAGACAGATGCCTGAGTTCGGCTGTTATTTTGAACACCTCGTTGTTTGCAATCACAATTTTCAATGTAACCACAAAACAAGACCTCATTGCAAGAAGGCTCGTTTTTTAGTTCCCAACACCAGACATGGATGTAAATGATGTAACGTCTGACGAGACATGTAAATATAGAATTTTGGATGCCTTATAAGTCTGCGGTAAATCGTATCAATGGTTCCGCATTGTTAGCCTTCATTTATTTATCCTGTTTATGTAAAAGCTAAATATTTTGACTGAAATCGAAGTATGTTGAAATTAGCTTACGCTAGTTCTGAGCAGCATGTGCAATAATATTTCATTTACTGCATATCCAATTTTGTATAATGAAACTATAGAAAAATATGCCCCCCTCATTTTTTTTTAAATGCTTAAATGGTTTGTTAGTCTCGAAACACCATTTGGCGATGATTGACTTTAAATGCGTTGTTTGATTTTCCTTTCGAATGTGTTGCCATTCGGCAAAATCAAAGATATTAATCTTTAAAATTTAATCTAGCTGTTATGCATTATTTTGCACAACTTTAATTTTTTTTACTTGTTTTGAATAAAAGTTTTTTATTGACAGACTCATTAATTTTTCAAAATAGTATTGTCAGAATGCCTAGGAAAACTATATAATAATTGTCATTTTCAAGTTTGCATAAAAAAACCAGGTATTCTACAGAAGACCTACATTTAATATATTGACAGTAACACATGTAACGTTCCCGTGTTTCTAGTATCACAAGAGGATTATGTGGATAATAGTATATAATGCATCTAGTATCCACATGAGGATATTTCGCTCTTCTACCCAAGTTACGTGTGGTAATATTGTCTAGTGATAAAATATACTGAACTTAAAAAGAGCCCGTTAGGGTGGCCATTAAAATACGAATTCTTTCAGATTTTTTCTTACATACACGTCGACTCGGTTTTGCGATTCCTCTTAGACTCCAATATACTTTATCTGAATTTTTTTATTTTATTCATTTACTTAATTATTATTTTATTCATTTATGAGCTATTTAATTTCCGTGATGTAATTTTTTGTTTCCTAAACTTTATTGACTATCTTTGCATCATCAGAGCTTATTCTTCAGTTATTAGTAACAGGATAAACTGGAATTGAGTGATGCATTTCTTCCTGCAGATAAGTAAATTTTAATTGCTGATGTTAAATCAAGTTTGAAATAAACATCTGTGTGTAGAATCATAAGAAAATAGATTACTGTAAGGATTTCTGTTGTGTGTTCGCATTCTGAGCATCCTGTGAGCAAAGAACGTCTCAAAATCAACCCTGCTGAGCAGAGCAGTGACGCATATCATCCTTGACGTTGTTAGGAAAACAGGTCCTAGTCAGTGAACAGAAAAATCATGTGCATACGTCGGCGCATTAGAAGAAAATTTGAAATTCGCCGTAACCATAAAACTATAATACCATACAGTCTGGGTAAAAAAGCTGCTGTCAAAGACAGGCGTTGTAGTAAATAGTTTGAAAGTTCACACAGTGGTTCACATTTATTTTCGGACACTTGTACTTTTGAAATTCATTTGCATAGATTTTGTACTAAGTACCGAAACATAAACTTCAAAGCGTTTTCTAATATATAATTTTTTTATTTATTTAAGGCTTTGCTTGTTGTAAAATAAGTATCATCAAAGTATTTCTTGTAATGAAGTAATTTGTTTTGTTCAAAACGCGTTAATCGAGAAATCTAAATAATTTTTGTTGAAATGTTTCGGTTTGCAATGTTTCTTGCTATAATATTTTTTAAATGAAAATGCCTCACAAGAATTATCGTTAGCAAGTTAACAGCTCCATATCTTAAGTGAACATGGCAGAAATGTAGAAATTAACGATTACTTTTGTTCCAGATTTGGTAAATATAGAAAAAGTGTTTGAAATAGCCAAGAATAAAAATCCTTCATGTAAAGCGTTGAATTATATTTCATATAATAAAACAATGAAAATTGCATGGAGGTGTTGAAACTAATACCAAGGAATCGCAGATTTATTCTACGAAAAATCAAACAACGACCACTGCCAAGAAATTTAGTGTTTATCGAAAATAATATGGATCAGTATAAATATGTAAGTTTTTCTAATGAAAACCGTAAAGCATCAGCAAGAAAACTTGGAATGCAAAATACATTCAAGTTCTATCGCGTTAAACGACCATAAACATACAGCTCTAAATGCTCATTGGTTCCCCTAGTGACCGAGCGGTAAAATCGCTCAACACTGGTAGCTCTGACCTGGGTTCGATTCCAGGCGAACGGGCTGGCTGCATAGGCGTTTTCGTGGTTTTCCCCATGTGTAGCATGCATACGAGCCAATTTCTCTCAGAATGTCCGCCACGAAGGTATCCTTCAGCACAACTAAAATAACCCTTTGCCATAATCAGCTAAACCAAACCAAACCAAACTAAACGTTCATTTGTGGTTATTATACAACTGCTCCGAAGTTATTAAAACTTGTCCATGTTCTCCGGATTTAAATTCTGTGAAATTTCTGACTGGGTTGAAGAAACGAATAAGGAAACATATTTCTTCGAAAGCAATTCTTGCATACGAGTGGAGCAAATGGAGCATTCTTACGCGAAGACACTAGTTGAATCCGTGCCAAAACACATGAAAAGTGTAATTTTAGTTAATGAGTGCTTAACGTTAACGAATTTTATTAAAGAATATGCAATACTGAATGTACTGTTATTTTCATGTTTTTATTGAATGCCAGCGGAAGTACCCGATGGCAGTTAAGATTTATTATTATTTATTAAGTTAGATTGAGAGTAACGCATCTAACAACACACTGTAAACCTTCTGTAATAACGATACAAAAAATACGCTTCATAGTCACACATTTTCTAGTCTGATGCGATATAGAACCCACATACAGAATTCCGATAGAAAAATAAACTTATTTTCTCTCGTTATATCAGCAGCAATGGCACGCAGTTTTTAATGAGCTTCATCTTTCTAATCCAACGGTCGTAAAAGCTCAAGTTCCATCGAATACTTCACCTATATTCAATTTTAGTCGATTAAATGTGGCCAAAATTGATCAAAATTAATCAGAAATCAAGAACGCGAGCAAACAAACACACAAACAGATATTGTTCCTTGTGTATATAGATTTTGTAAAACTTACAAATTTTGTATTAACTCTACGATTTGAAAGGGAGCAGTAGCAACACTTTTCGAAATAAAGCATTTTTATCTCCAATGCTCGAGACTGTTGCAACTCGGAAAAAATGAGGGCGAAAATGAGCGCTTTCAGAGTTTTTAATTAATATTTCGGCTGATTAAAGTCGTACGAAGATGGGAATAGTCGAAATGGCTTCTCGCGAATTTTTCGAATCGGGAATAATGTATTTAATGTTTGGCAATGCTGTTTTTATTTCATCGTTAAACTTAGAAAATTTTATTAACGAACTCTAGGATTTGAAAGCGAGCAATGGTAACAATTTTCGATTAGCAATAAAGCAGATTTTCATCTCCAGCTTTCGAGACTGTTGCCCACTGGGAAAAATGAGGGTGAAAATTACCGTTTTCCGAGTTTTTAATTTATATCTCTGATTTCAACTTTCTTTCTTTTTTTTTTTGAAAAAAAGTGGACGTTGACTTTTTTCAGGACCCTGAAAAAATTTATCAGGACCCTGAAAAAAAATCGTAGAAACTTTGTTAACGATAGCTATAGTAGTGACTGAGTTATTAGAGGACAAACAGACTTTTTTCTTTATGTATATATATAGATACATCATTTTTTCAAAGTGTCCGAGTGATTTCATTTTCAGTGCATTTTGAACAAATAACTTTTTTTGTCAAAAACGTTTTGAATAATTTATTTCAAAACAAGCCGGCTTTAAAATAGATTATCAATAGTATATGTGAAAAAAAAAATAAAGTCATTTTGCTAATATTATAGTAAATGAGATTTTCAAATAAATGTGAAAAACACAAGTGTCCGAAAACCAATGTACTGCTGTATTGGTAGTGAATCGCGAAAAATTACGGAATCAGTCGTAGTTAATTTCTTAACATAGAATTGCCCCGCTGAAAAATAACCATATTCGAATGAGCTAATTAAAGTTACTGCGCTAATTATAACTTCCGTATTCAAATCACGTAAAAAAATGGAACTTCGTTTTTTATACATGCATTTTCTGACACTTCAGATGCTATGAAGTTATAATGTATTTTCTCCCTCCTTTCTGCATGTCTTCATTGTTGTGGCTGGGAGTACGTTGAACGCGTATTCAGTAGGTCTGGAGTTGGAATCCAGCGAAAGGTCTGGAGTTGGAATCCAGCGAACGCATTGCACATTTTTCACGTTCCTCCATCGGTATAACCTTGACTCTACAAATGGCCCCCGAATTAAAAGGTTGTGAATCATCAGGATTCATTTGTCATCATCAGGATTTTGGGCAATTCAAAATCCTTTCCATGTGCCTTCGTGGTGTAACGGGTAGCACATCTGACGTGTAATCGAGAAGTGTGAAGAAAAATTCTAAGTGACTCTATGAGTGGCTCCCGAACTGAAAGGTGGTGGACGATAATTAATCGCCACCGGGATTTGGCGATTGGATTCCCTAATAACAGTCGTCCGTTAGAAGAGGGAGTATGTAAGATATTATCTCTTTCCTTTCCGCATGATTTCGTGGCATAACAGGAAGCAAAAGTGAGGCGTATTAGGTAGGTCCGGAGTTCGAATCCTGGCAAGAGCACTGCACGTTTTTCACGTTCCTGCATCGATGTAACCTAATGACTCTATAAAGTAAATATATTTATCTTATTAAGTCTAGTGTGAAGTTTTTAATTCTTCACACGTATCTTTATAAGGATATTAAATATATAGTAAGCTTATCAGAATTTAGGTATTCTTGATTAACTGTGTGCTTTTATAAAATCGTAAAAACTGTATTAAGTACTTAAAAAATGAAATTTCAGTACCTGTATGAAGCTAAAGTATAGCTGCTCATCGAATGCATTATTTCAACTTTTCATATACCGTAATTCCTCCTGAAATACTTAAAATTATTCGCTTCATTTTCGCCTTCTTCAGTCGGTTCAAAGAACCAAAAGTTTCAAAATGAATTCAGCCATGTAGTGATTGTTTTCGTCCTACTAACGAAGACAAACCCTTGCAAATGACTTGGCGAATGTTACGCCGAACCTCTTTCTTTTACCTGTTGAATTTTATGCCAACCTGAGCAAGAACTGATGCATCGCAACCAAGCAAATACGGACGGATATTCAGTCTACGATGTCGTCGAGTCGGCAACACATTCACCTTCTTTAATTATGTATAGATGATTGAAGGTCTAAGGAGCAGCAGAGGCGACAATAAGAAAGAGCGAAATTCACGTTACAGAGCAGTAGAAATGAAGATACTTTATTAGCTGTTGTAATGCTAGGATTGCTATGTATTGTTATTGGAATGTACGTTTCTTTTAAAGAAATAACATTGGGATAGTATTACATGTAGCTCATCCATGGCTACTTTTCATTTGCTATGTTCTCACCGTGACCATGCCCATCGTAAATTAAATGATTGCCGTATTCCCATCTCGATTTTCGGGAGTACGCTAGGAAATACTGTATTACCATTTTGAATTATGTCTCACTTAAAATGAATTCTTTGTTTCTTTCAAAAAATAAAAATTCGAATTATTATTTTATACCAGCCGTCGCTATCCAAGACGAGACGTAGTAGAATACATAGATTTTCTAGTAGAATACATAGATCTTCAGAACAGCAGAATGAGGACCCCCCCTTTTTTTTAAGTCCAATGGGGCAATTTGCCCACAAGGACTATTAATTTCATTTTGGCATTTTGCGTTAATTCACTAAAACCGTTGTTTCACTTTTCAAATTGTTGCCACCAAATATTATTGCCCTGTATTATATTTAAAGAAATAAATAATGAAGAATCTGCTTAAATGTATGCATGTTTCTCGCATTGTGATAAAACAACGGTACCTAGAGCCATCAAATTTTGAATATTGAACGTTTCCACCCGAATATGAGCATCTAGAAGCCCAAACTTGGAATTTGTTGTATTATCGATTTCATATCTTGTAGAACTTTTCACTTTCGAACACAAACTTAACGAATTTTTGATTAACAAACTCAAAGTGAGCAATAGCAACGATGTAAAAAAAAAAAAAAAAAAAAAA
>KK115561.1:350973-362661 GCA_000611955.2 Stegodyphus mimosarum
CCCCCCCCCCCGTTAACTCTAATTCCACCTCCTCGTGGTCCACAAAATATATACTACGAGACTTACGCAAGTGATTTTTAGCACTAATAAACTAAGTAAACAAATGTACAATATCATTCAAAGGGGAAAAATAAATAAAAAATTAATAAAAAGTATATTAAGAAAAATCTGAAAACTTTCATATTTTATATTACTCCCAAAGGAGCATTTTTTAACGTTTTGTGTGTTACCTTTATTTATTAAATATCATGTTCTCCGTACTTAAACCATAAAAGTCAATTCAATTCCGCAATATCACGAAATATTTAAAAGAGTTTTCTTTAGAATTTCCGATACACAGTCTCGCGCGCTGGAGATAAAAATGTTTTTTTTTTTCATGCAGTGTTGCCATTGTTCGCTTTGAAATCATTCAGTTTCTTAATCAAAAACTCATAAATGCTTTACAAAATATGAAATAGATAATAAAACCAATTCCAAATTCAAATTTGGGCTTCCAGGTGCCCATATTCAATTGGAGACTTACGTTATTCAAATTTGACGGCTCTGGGTACCGTTGTTTAATCACAATGAGAGAAACATTTATGCATATTCTTCGTTATTTAATTTCTTTAAATATATAACAGGGCTTTAATATTTAGTGGCAACAATTTAAAAAGTGATTCGCCGTTTATAGTGAATGTAAGAAAATGTGAAAGTGAAATGAACAGCCCTTCTGGACAAATTGCCCGTTTGAATAATAATAAAATAAAAGGGGTTAAAATGATAAAATAAAATAAAATTTCAATAATCTAAATTAAGAATGAAATTCCGAAAAAGAGAACTTGTCTCTTTAGTCCCGTAACAGTTCAGAAAAGATTGGGGCCGAGATACAGACAACTGCATCAAAGTGACTTGAAATGTCTTTCTTTGCCGGACGTGTACGCTCTCAAGAAGAATATGATTAACATCTCCATCGCAGCTTCGCAAAGCACTTGAAGCAAGTCCAGATCGCTTTAAAATGGCTCTTAAAATTGCAAGTGAAAGTCTAGTGAAAAGTTCCGTTAATGTAAAATCTGTTAAAAATTTATCAACTTTTGTTCTGTGTAAAACTGTAGGAAAAAAACCTTTTGGTCCATTGTGCTTTTAGTGAGGCCAGATATTCTCTGCTCCAAAAACGGATACTATCACCTCTATAAAAGCGCTCCCAGTGATACTGGAATTAACAGAGCATCATTCTCGAATGTCCCAAATTGCTCAACATGTTCACTAAAGGATGGTATTATTGAATTCGTTTGATACCAAAAACTTCGATAAAGGAAGTAGTTTATAAAATTCAGCACGTAGGCCCCTAAAGCGATAGTACTGGGTTCAGTGACTGGCCAAAGCCATTTTTGTTTTTAAAACAAGACCTGCGATTGATGCTAGGAATCGCTTCGGAAGATGTGGTCGTCGGAATTTAATCCTTGGGTGGATCTGTTAGTTGCAGCAGAAAACCGTTGAAGTGTTATAATCTGATGATAAGCTCGAAATGAAAAGTTTTTTCCATTTTTTAAGCGCGTGTGCTCTTTTTTATTGCGGAGTAATGTGGTGAGTCATTCCAAAGAGAATATTTTAAATTATTCTGGTAAGTAAGTGTTGCATTTTTAGAGGATTCGGTAACTACTGTGCTTTCTTGAGTAGAATTTCCTAGGACAGTTTAGTGCCAAAAAGATCTTTTCCAGAAAGAAAGTCGTAGGCCAGATCATTTTATAAATGAAAGACATCTTTTATAGGTTCTCTTTTAATTTGCAGTTTCCATTCCTCTCAAGTTATTAACAGGCAAGTGAATAAAAATTTTGTAGACAAGTGATTTTACTAGTCTTAGTTATTTAATTAAAGTCGTTCAAAAATCCTTGCCATATTATGTAACCCCAAAGAATTTCCTAACAAAAGACACTGAGCGATGTCATTTTCAGTTGACAGACAGATCATCAGAAATGCATTATATACCGATTTCCTCACGTAATTTTACCCCTAGCATTTTAGCACTAAGTTGTGAAAATTTTAAAAATATTCTCATCATTTTCCCGTTCTTCTATTCTTCTCTCTCACAGTTTTCCCTTCTAATGGCTAATCTATTGGTAAATTCTTATTCCCCTGATTATCGTTATTGTTCTGTGTATTCAATTTGTATTTGCTTTTTTGTATTAGCCTTTCTTCCATTTTATTTTCCCTCGTAGCTATTACATGAAACGTATGTACAGATTCTTCGTTAAGCTACCGAATGTAACAAGCGTTCTCACCCACCTCAGGGGCTTCCCAAGCATATGATTTCACCTCACTTCTGTTATTTACATTTCAGCTCATTGTAGCCTATCTACTAATGATTTTCCGAAATCCGGCTGTTCTGTTCGCCTCTCCATCGTTCCTGCGATGTCCCTCTTGGAAACTGTGGTCAAGACTGATTCATATGAGGTACACCCGGGGCTTTAAATTGAGGCGTAGCGGGATGTGTCTGGCTAAATATATTGTAATGTTAATATTACTATGTACTCGTATTGAAATGTAGGTTTCCTTTAAAGGAATAATATTGTGATGGTTACCAGTAGTTAGTTTATCCATGACTTTTCATTTGTTATGTTTTTACAGTAGTCGCGTTCTTCGAAAATTAAATGACTCGTATAATTACGCCCTTCTCGATTTTAGAGCAATAAAATTAGATGAAAACAGGCGGAAAATATGGTCAAAGTCTACGTCAGATCATTTTGACTTCCTTGTACGAAGAGAGGTATTGTAATCGCAAAAAAAATTTCGGTTATCAAATTTCAAGGGAAATATCTATTTCCATATTTTTTTTTGCGATAATGTCTGTTCGTACGGGCATAATAAAGAATTCTTAATTCCAAAAATGATTGTAAAAGGTATTCAAAATGGATTTTGTTTCGTGACGTCTGTATGTACGTACGTACTGCCATAACGTAATCCATGCAAAATGCCTTACAAAAATCTTTATCATATTGTACCACCAGCTGTAAATTTCTTAGCAAAACGCATTGAGCGATGTCATTAAGGCCAAAAAATGAGTAGACGGATAGATCATGAGGAATGCATTATATGGAAATCCTAGGTCAGATCATTTTAAGTAAGGTTATAAATTATTAGTTATATTGCTGTAATTTTCTGTTTTATCTCTTGATGGCTTTTGATACGCGAATTAAAGTACTGTAGGTTGCTGCTTTTACGGTGTGTTCCAGTGAAGAATTTCGTAAAAAAACACATTTTTCGGAACTCCTTTTGAGAAATGAATCAGGAGTTCCCAACCATTTTTGAATAGTCGACCATTTTAAGAATTTTTTCCTTTGTTATCAACAATTGCTAATTTAATTTAACGATTATGATTAGACAAAAAGAAACGAATGTGATTTTAGATTGTTTAACGTATAGTGGTTATTATTTTTATGTAACTTCTAGCTTATAGTAATTTTGTAAATCTTACATTCATTCAACGTGCCTCGAAAAATCAAGAAAATAATAAATATTCTCAAATGGAAATACGGTATTTTATGGAAATCCAGCGAAAGCATTCCAATGTTAATAATAAATTTGGCCACAACGGTATACGTCGAAATGATGATTGAATGAATCATATATCTCAAAGATTAAAAAAGAAATTTGTAGTTCCACTGCCAGACCTTCCTCCCCCCACACTGACATGTATGCAAAGGGAGGGCTAAAATAAAATCGGAAACACGGTAATAGGTTATATATATATACAGGGTGTTTTATATATATATACAGGGTGTTTCAGCAAATCGGTTACACATTTTCAGGAGAGATAGAGTACACCTAGACGATGGAAAAGCACATAGGTTGGAAACTCTTTTCTGGCGCGGTTGTGACGACACAAAACACAAGAAAGGAAGGACACGAACAGGGTGAAGATATATTTTTATTATGCTTAGTGCAGCGGAAACCAGGAAATAAGAGCAAAAATAGACAGAAACAAGTGCAGCGGGCACCAAAACATCGCCATGGGCAAAAGTGGTATCACCGCACTGCACTAACCATCTGTGAAAGTGTATCTTCACGGGCACACTAACGCTATGCTCGGGCATTTGTTTACATTGAAAGTTTCTTAAAAGTTACGTATTGTTACAGATTTCTTATTTATTTGGCTATTTATTTGGAATTTTAATTAAAATTGCTTTATTTTTCCGTGCAAAGCAGACGATTATTGAAGAGAAAGCGACGTCTGAAAATTAAAAATAAAAGAGCGCATGCATTTAATATTTAATAAATAAATATCTCGTAATTGCTGTTGCCATCCACAAAAATCGAGAAGGTTCTAGTAAATAATTAAAAAGCTTATAAAAGCCGAGTTGAAACACATCATCTCAGTTGTAGCTGTAGCTGTTTAAAGCGAACTGCTGTTTGTTTACTTAATGCTGTAGCGATTTCTCTGCGAGATAGAATTAGTTTCTCTGTTTTGAATTGAGTTTTGCTAAACGTTTCAGATATTGTGATATTGTGCGAATATCTCTGAAGAAATATTTCAGCATTTTGATTTATTTCTTGTGGAAAGAATGATTTTTTGTTAACTTTTTAACGACTTGTGCATTCAATCCATAACAAACTCGTACGTACGCAACAGTATTAATGGCGCATAATTTGCATTAGACAAAATTGACGTAAGGTATATTTTACACGGGTACTCTGCAGTTGCATGGATAAATGCAATGAATTATTTAGAGTATATACATATTTCTTTTGGGTTTCTTTTTGGGGTTTTGTTTGTAGAGGGGGAGGAATTATAGTATATGGTTCGTTGTTTGTTTGGTTTTCTGTTACACGGTGTGCAGTTTATAAGTTCATTCATAGTACAGTTCATAGTTCAATACACAGTTTATAAGTTCATTTCATGGTGTATAATGTTGAGTGCGTAGTACTGGCGTATCGTCATACGTTACAGACTATGAAATCAGTTCATAGTTCGTAGTTTGAATAGGTATGAGAACAGTTACGGTTGTTTCAATAAATTAAGATATTTATGTGTGGTTTTTGAAGGCACTTCTGCATAATAGTATGAGGATGGAGAATAGATAATCTTATTGTTACATTTTCCAAACTTGGAGAATTATTTTGAGTTGCATGCTATGGATGAACCAGGTCCAGTCCTCGGCGGTGTAGGAAATCAGTAATATTTTTTTTATGTTTTGGAAGACTTTACGGTGCTTAATGATGAATCTCCTTAATTCTATTCCAGCATCAGTGGGGTGGCGAATGTGATGGATGGGCTGACGTTAGCGGGCACTGAAACAAGTAATGTTTAGGGTCTCCGCTTTCTCCGCATATGCATCTCTGTCCGATGTAGCTATATTGCGGTCACAAAAATACTTGGTGAAGGAACCGTGACCCTAGATGTACTAGGTGAGGAAGTAGGTTGATATTGTAGTGTTTCGTCAGTCTTCTGGAGCAGTTCGTATGTACGTCGTCCTTGTGGTCCTTGTTCCCGTTAAGGTTGCCACTTTTCATTCGCCATTTATTTTAGTTTGTATTTTAATGCTGATTTAGGCCATGGGATATGAATTTGAGATCCTGTTTGATCTACTGCTGCCTGTTTTAAGAACAAAAACAGACGATCGTCATTAAAGAAGGTATTCAAGATTACGTTCGAAACGTATCCTCAACATAGGATCGGCAGGGGTGGTCCGGTGCATTGGCCAGCAAGATCGCCAGACCTCACTTGCGTTGACCTCCATGGGGGGAGAGCTCCTCAAGATATTGGTGTACGAAATACCCGTTAGTAGTGCTGAGGAACTTGCAGCATGCATCGTGGCAACTTCTGGGGAAGTCCCGAGACATGCCCAGTATTTCCCAAACATCAGATCTTGCACGTGCCGGAGATGTGAGGCTCGCATCAGGATCCGGAGTCGTAATTTCGAACACCTTCTTTGATGATCGTCGTTGCCTATTTTTGTTTTTATTTCTTGGTTTCTGCTATATTGAGCACAATAAACATGTTTCCTCACTGTGTTCGTGTTCCTCCTTTCTTGTGTTTTGTGTTGCCACTACCATGCCAGGAAAGCCTTTTCAACTATGCATTGCTATGAATTTTCCATCGCCTAGTTGTACTCTATCTCTCCTGAAAGTTTGTAACCGAATTGCTGAAACACCCTCTATATATAAACAGAAGCTCAGAAATTTAAAATCAAGGCAATATAATACTCAATATAATACTAGTCGCGCAGTAGGCTGAGAAATTAATTAAATCGAAATCAGATCATGAACGAGGTTAACATTCTAACAGGAAATGCGCATATTAAACTGAAACAAAAACAATTCAATAAAATTAATTTAATGTAACATAAAGAATTGCTTTAAAATAAAACCAACTGTTGGAAATTCCTTGGTCTTTTTCAAGGAGGAGCCGAAGAATTTTCTGAATTATGTCTGGATTAGAGTGAATTTTTGAAGCATTTCAAAATAAAAAATTAAAAGACAATGCCAATTAAGATTAATTCAATTAAAATTATCAATTAAATGCAGTAGAGTATAAGTTTTTAAAAAAATTATTTAATTCATCATCAAGGTAAAATTTGCCCCGACGTGACCGTAAAATAATTAAATAACTAAAAATAAACGTTATAAAAAAATCTTGAGTATGTTTGTTGCACTTTTAAATCACTTTAACTGATAATTTTAATTTAAATTTAATTAATTTTAATTGGCACTTTCTTCTAATTTTTTATTTTGAGTTGTTTCAGAAATTTCTAGGTATAACTCAGTAACCTGACTCTGAAAATTCTTCAGCTGCTCCTTGAAAACGACCAAGGAATTGTCAACAGTTTTTTTAATATTTTATATCAGTTTTCATGTTATATTAATTTTTTTGAATTGTTTTTGTTTTAGTCTGAAATGTATGTTTCTTGTTGGAATGTTAACACCTTTTCTGATTTCATTTTGGTTTAATTATTATTTCTTGATTACTTTATGTATGTGTATGCACACATGCATATGTGTTGTATACACATATATAAAATAATCAAGATAATTTAGATGTTGGAGACGGAAAATATTTGGAATTGTGACCAATTGAAGAATTCGTTTATAACTGATATTGCCTTTCTAATGCAAAGACAAATCAATTGGCACAGTAAACGCTTTTCTACATAAATAGTTACGTTAATATCTTTTACATTTTTGAGAAAAAATATTTGAATAAAGAGCTGCAGCGAACAGCTGGTTTGCCAGTTAGAAAATCGAGAGAAGACATGTGTCTGTATATTTCTAAATGATAGGATAAGAATCATGAAGTTTTGGTTCGGCTTCATTCTGATGGGTTACTCAAAGTTTCCATTCGCAAAATTTAAAAATACTATTAGCTGAAGTGTTATGTAAGTGCTTGCGTAATTAGCGTAATTAAGAATAAAAGCACCAGGGTTACTACAAAATGACGTATTATGTATCTTATCATTTTGTAGCTTATATACAACAAGGTGTTCGGGAGAAAAAGGCTAAAGAAGAATGACGCATATATACTAACTGAGTGTGTTTATTGCATTGTAATACACATAGCTAGGAGGAAGAATTCAAAACATTTTGGCGGTTACAAAGGGTTTGTGTTATTTGAATACGAAAAAGCCAGGAGAGCTAACTGCCTTCGAGGAGTGATCTCGTATTTATGTTACACAAGAGGAAATCACGAAAAACAACCATGCAGCAACCCTTGTTAGGATTTGAACCCAAACCAGTTCGAACAACCAGTGTTCAGCAGTCGTAACAGCGTGGCAATTGGTGAGAGTTCTTCGCCAGGAAGGCTGGTGTGAAGCTGGAGACCCCTGAAAGAGACAGTCATGAATGTACATTACGTATTAGCTTATAATGCTTTTTAAAACATATTTATTATGTTTTTATGTAACTAAAATTTGATATTATAGGTAAATAAAATAAATCCAGCAAATTCTGTAAAATAATTACTTGCTGTTTAAAATAAAAGTGCATTTAACTATTAAAATGTATTTGAAGTGTAAAATTCCATCATTGAAATGAAAGAAAACAAATAGGCGTTTGCTTTATATATGATCGCTTTATTGAATTCCGAAAAGTAGTCAAATGGCTTTTTGTAAATTTTTTCAATGACTGTAATCTTGCTATTACTTTATAAAAAGTTTATATTTTTTAATTAATAAAATTATTTTATAACGAGTAAATATAATTAATAATAATAATGAGTGAATATAATTATTTTATAATGAATTTGTCCTTGCTTTTAGAACATAATTGTTCTGGTTTCGTATTCAGAATGTCGTATGATTTTAATCTTCCAAATTTTATGTAGCAGACAAGTTGATCACTCTCAGTATATAATGTAGATATTGGTAATATGCTTATTTATGTCTAAGTATGGTTTGTATTTAACTTTTGGTTTGAGCTGTAAAAGTTATTTTGTTATTTGCTGTGGGCTTTTGATTTAAAGCAGATGAAAGAACGAGACGTGAACCTTTTTTAGGCATTGACAAACCTAAGAACGCATAACTGATCTGCCACACCTCAACGCTCGCTAAAATTTGAACGTCACTGTATTTCTCTATTTCAGTTCAGTTTAGCTTTTGCGATCCTGTAAAAAAGAGAACGTTTATTTTTTTCAGCTTTTGAAATGGAGGATAACAGATGGAAAAGAATTCTGAATAAAAGAATATACGTGTCATTTTATATTCTTTTAGCAAAGGAGTTGTCACTCATTATTAGCATGTAACTTTCTTTTCCTACCGTTACAATTACAACAGCTGATATTATTATTCACTAGCAGGTTGTTTCTCCCGTTGCTTCCTCAAAAAACGCTGCGTGACGTCATGGCAGATGCGAAAAAAGCGGCAGACAACGGAATGACCTAATCGAGTCATAAATCAGTTTACTTTTAGAATATTCTTCCATAAGTTTTGTAACGGCAGTTTATAGAACGGGGTTCTTTTGATTATAGTTTGACCACCGCAGCCGCGACCATGACCACAAACACGCATGCGCCATTCGAAGAGGTTTGTTCAATTCAGTCGATTGAAATTGGAAGGTGGAATGTATGTTGTAGTAAGAAATTGTTTCCTTCTTATTTTTTCCTTGGTTATTTTCGCAGCGATTAATTGACAGAAACATAGACCGATATAGGTCAAAATATAGAGTCATAACAATTGCATACCTTTGTTATCGGAGAAAACATTTGCGTGCGTATTCGAACTTCGGTTTATCTTTCTTGCCTCCCAGAATGACTTTCCAGAACTTTGACTACGACGACAGGTTGACAGATTTAGCAAACTAACCAAATGTGTAAAAATCGGATGTAATCGGGAGAGGGAGTTTCATAGGGAGGGGATATTGGGGTCAGCTTTTTGTTTAACTGTTACGTACTTAATTTTAGTTTATCAGTATGAAAAGTTGCTAAATTTTTTATTTAAATATGATATTGCCAAAACGTGAATATTAGCATCATTTAAAACACTTTTGTTATTGGAAGCATATGATTACAGACTGAAAAAACAGATAGAAAAAAGTGTACAAAACTGGTTCTGTCAATGGGGGGGGGGAATCTTTGAGGGATACTACAGTTGGATAAAGATAGAGGGGGGAAATATCCAAATCAACTCACTTTACTATTAAGAGAAAGTCTTACGTCCGATATTTGGAGAAGAAATTCCAGTTCTTTATGTCACTGACTTTCAATGAGAGAAACTTCATCAAGACAAAAGAACAAGTCATACTTCGAAAAGTACCACTGCATTCCTTAACTAAATGAAGACAGATACAGGTATTGCATATATATATATTGGTCTCTCGAAACGAACTCTTCTAAGTTAACTTCTAAAGCGCACCCCCCCTCCACGATGGTTGGACTCTAGTAATGGAAATGGAAATCAGTACCAATGGAAATTTTACGAAAAGCTCTTCTATCACGCAAATCACGATGCAGAATTAGTGCAGAAAAAAGGCTATGAGATCGGACATTTATAAAATTACTTTTTGCGTATTAAGCTTTAATTAAACGGTCCTGAAGTCCTTCTAAAAATGTGTAATCGCCCTCATTAGCTTCGAGAAAGCACCTTCGATGGAGGTTCTGGCACTGTTAAAGCACCATTATGCTGGCTTCTTTCTTGGCGAACGAGCACTTTAGGGACAAGGGGGACCTATAGTCGCCGGCGCCTCGAGAAATTTCGCGAGTGCCTGATAGCCACATCCGCCCCGTCAAAAGAGAAGTTGTGGTTACAAGAGCAACAAACGGATAGTGTAAAAACAAGCAAAAGGCAGCACCTAGTTAAGGTTGAATTTTGTTGTGTTCATTAGGCTTAGTATTCTCGAGAGAGAACGTGCTTCATTGAACTTCCTAGTCCAGTTAACAGGGTTGACGTTTTGTCGCCCATAACAGTCTCCTTGAACCCGTAGTTCGGCGTGAAACATGTCATACATCAAGAGTGGGGAAAGGACGTTTCGAATCCGAAAAATATAATGAGTTCCCAGCAGGTGGACTGGCGCTCATTTACATCGGAGGAAAGTTGCTTTATTCATCGGTCCCGGTATGGCAACGATGGATGACGGCGCGTTTCCATGACGACCACTCGGCTTTTCTGACGTCATGCACATTGCGATTTTCGCCATCTATAATGGGGAAAAGTGAACATGTTTGACACAAAGGAACAAAGTTTTAAAACTACCTGTAGTAACTGCTTGAGGGTGTTGCGTAAAGTTTTTTTTAATTATTATTGTTATTATTTTTTATCCTATATATACAAGATAACTTTTTTGTTTTATTTATGCTTAAAATGCTAGGCTGGGAAATAGCTGGAGGCTTGCAAATCCTACCCTTTTATTTTCGGATCTACCGAATTCTTTTCATGGTACTTTATTGGACAGATTTGTTAAAGCTGCTCAACGGTAAAAAAATAAAAAATTGTATGCATTGTGTGCTATTGAAAAATCACTTTTTAACATCTAAAAAGAATTACAAAAAAATCTTGGTGATATAATAGCGTTACTGAATAACTAGTAACTCCGATTCTCTAACGAATTAAATAATGGTTTAAATTAAAATGACCAATCAAGTACTTTACCCTGTCCAATGTTCAACCCTTCTTTTCAATCTCCAGTTATCTGTCTGGAAAACTTTTTTTAGATCTATTAATATTGATGTTAATTCATCTAGCGGACAGACAGAACTCAGCTTTTTTGCCTGCTGAATGATCTCTTTCAGATTGTTTTTGATTTCTCTCATTTACGAAAGCATAACTTATAAACGTAAACATTGATCAGCTGTCCACGCCAGCGCAATTTTCTTCTCTTCACACTTCTTTTTTTATTCGCCTTTCTGAATCATATTGACCCAGAATATAATATGGCAATCATCCAGATGTAATCCAGAAAAGTAGCTGTGTGAAAAATTTATTGGCTGCTCCTTGAAAAAGAAGAAAAATTCCAACTATTTGTTATTTTATTACTGTTTTATTATTGCTTTTTAAATTTTGATTTATATTAAATATTTTTCTTGTTAGTAAGTTTATCATTTTAATGATTTAATTATCTCTTTATATATTTTGCATTTAATTAACAATTCCAGTTTAATTATTTATAAATTCCAGTTAATAATTTCCACAAAATACACATTTGCTTTCTAAATTTCATTTTACATTCCATAAGATATGTGTGTGTATATATATATATATATATATATATATATATATACTCTGA
>KK115561.1:362727-373314 GCA_000611955.2 Stegodyphus mimosarum
AGAGTAGCATCAAATATATATAAAATAAATTCAGTGGCGCAACAGCCCTAGTGAGCCACAGCCTACAGTGCCTTTTTTTTGCTTTCTTGACCTTGGGGCCATACCCTGGGCAAGTGGGCAGCTTGTCGCAGGACCCCGGTGTTTAGTCCCCAAGCGAACTTGGTACTCATTTTATCGACCCACTAAAAGGGAAAAAAGTCTGAATCAACCTTGTCCAGCCCAGGAATCGAACCCCGGACCTGTGGCCACCACTGATGCGCTAACCACTTCGCCACCGGGTATATATATGAGACAGTAGCATCTGAAAGTTTGGAAATCTTCTGGTGCGACTTTCAAATGTGAAGCCTTTCAGTTTTTCTGTTTCTTTAATTTTCTAGCGAGTAATGCAGTAGATGTTGCTTAATATAATCGTAATTAATGTGATTCGGATATTGTTATCGAATTGCCCCGCCCATTTGTATACGAAATCATGGAAAATACATACATCGCTTTTTGTGATGAAGAGCTCGGTGAATATAATCATCGGTGAATAATTTTTTTAATGAAGTAAAGTCACTAGATAAGGTCAAAATATATTAAAAAATTGCCGGGTGTCAGAAAAATGTCGCCAAGTTAGGGATTATGCCGCCAAACAACTTCTTTTCGGCTGTAGTCAACCATTTATTAGGCAAAAATTTAATTAAATTAATTAATTGCTTAATTTGGCTTCGATTTTGAAGGTGAACAGGCTCTTCTGATTTCATGGTGATCAGACACTTCTTCAGGGTTAAAATTATTTTTCCAGAACTTTTTTCCCCTGATCCTTAAAAAAAGTTCTCCGAAAACATCTACGCCAAACTGAGCTTGTTTCTTTGCCTAATTTTAAGTTTTCCATTTGCATCTTATCCAGTGAATCAGAGTTACCTCCGAGTATTAAAGTTAGCATCGGTCAAATAATTTTCAGACATGTTACGAACAGTTTATAAAGGAACCATTGTGTTAAAGACATAATGAACAGTCCATAAACAAACTTTTACATTTTTCTAGTAAAAATTCTATGACAGTGCCTATCTATACGTTTCTTGTTATATTTATATTAAATTATTTAAATTCCATAGCTATTTTGAAAATTATATTTTCTCATCGTTTAATGTTATCGAAATAGCTGCATAACGTGAATATATTCCCGGCGCCTTCATGTTTTTATATTTTTAAGTTGTACCCAGGCAGCATGCATTCGTAAATTGCACGAGAAAAATACGTGCAAATTACGAATGGTCCTTCGTATAAAAAACGTTCAAGCTGAACGTAAAAATATCATAAAAAGTGTCCAGTCCCAATTACTAGATATTTACGTATATTTTTACGTTATAATATACGTAAGTTTTACGTAAAATTTAGGTATATTTACGCCAGAGACTGCTGTTCATTCGTAACTTTTACGTATAATATACGTAAATATCAGGGATTTACGTATATTTCTACTAAAAATTTACGTATATTTATAGCATATACGTAAATCTCTCCAATTTTTTGCTTCACATAAGCGTATATATTTAGTAAAAATTTACGTAAATCTCCCCGATTTTTTACTGTATATAAACGTATATATTCCTCGTATTTTTACGGTACAAAAACGTATATATTTGCGATTTGTTACTGTATATATACGTATATATTTGATATAAATTAACGTAGATATTCCCCATATTTTACGGTACAAAAACGTATATATTTGATAGTAATTGACCTAAATCTCCCCTATGTTTTCTTTGCATATGCGAATGAATTTAGTTCGATAATTAATTTTAATTTAGCGTAAAAATATAGTTCGATGTCTTCTCCTCTTTACTGTGTATAAATGCACATTTTTGATAAAAAATTTGCATAAATCTTCAATACCCTTTTACTGCATTTTTCGTAAAATGCACTTATTTTAATCTCATATTTTTTATATAAATATATGCAAAATTTTTCTGCATGTTATAATTAAAAGTGAAAATGCCATTTTTATATCAAATTTTTACATGTCCGCATTTTAGGTATGTACAGCAAAATAGAATATATATGTAACTGGAAAATTTAAATGCAAAAAAAATAAATTTCTATTCTTAAAGTTACGTTACACTTAAAGACTTAATACTACTTTCAATATTTCATTTCAAAGTGATTACAAAGAATGCAATAAATTTCGTAAACATGCATTTTATGTTTTAAATCAATTGAAGCTACCGTTCATTTACATGGCATAAGAAAATGTCCTTCGGAAAAACAAATAATTTATTTAAAGTGTTAGTTTGCAAAAATGAATTTAGTAAATCACTGTAGCAAACAGTTGTTTACTAAACTACAATACAGTTAATTACCGAATTCAGTAAACGACTGTAGCGCAAAACAAAACATCATACATTTAGATTATTTTAATGAGTATGCTAACTTTTAAAATTGTGCAATATAGACCAGGAGGGATATTGTAGAAAACTTACCTTTTCCAATAGTAACGAAGTTGAATTTTTTATGCATACTTTCCTTGAAGATTATTGTTTAATGTCCCAAATATTGCATTCATATCTTCAGATAACACGCAAATATATATATATATATACGTATGTATGTAATATGCATAGAAATTCGTTTGTTGAAAAGAAGTCCATCAAAATCATGTTAAAGAAAGTACTATTAATTAGCATCTGTTAAGTTAATCCAGTAACTTCTGCTTTAAAAATTTTCGGCATTATTATATGTAATTATGCATAATTATTAACACACATAATTATGATGTGTAAAAATTTTACATTTATCTGGTAATCCTGCATTGCATTGTAATCTGTTATTGTTATTTTTCTCAGTTTTAAATCTTATAAATATATTATTAGATCAGTGCTAAAAGTTCACCTCTGCAAAAGAAATGCTTTATCGGGGCATTTTTTTAAAGTTCCTTTTTACAGTGTAACTGATAATTTCATAAAAAATTTAATAGTTTCATAAAATTATGCAAATTTAAAATTATCGAAATAGTTTCTTTATTTTATCTTATATACCGCATGAAATTTTAAAAAGTTAATTTGAAGTTTTTAAATATTTATGTCATGTGACTTTTTCTCTAAGATCATTATAAATGTACATGATGATGTGGACATACAATTATTTTTTTCATCAAATAGCTTTATGGTATTAAATGGTTTAAGTTGGCTCATATTTTTATTAATTTTTTGTCAAATTCTGTGCATTTTGGATTACGCTCATATGATGACAACGAGTTATTTAAATTATCAAATTAATATAAACATACCCCAATATGAGTTGTAATACTTGCAAAGGAAGTACTCATGAAATTAATTTGAGCATTAGTTTTGTTTTATAAGTACTCGAAAACTGCGATTACTATTAAATAATAAAAACTAACATTAAATCTGATAGCGTAATTTATTTAACAAAAAAATTTCAAAAAAGATTTCATTCAGTTTTATTCAGTCTTCGACAAACATTTTGCTCTATACTTAGAAGCTTTCAACCAGTCTTTAATATCCTGGGAGATTCTCGTAAATGAGGCTTCTTTCGGGTCCGATGTTTTGAGAACAGCTCCTAAACAGTAAAAGGGAGAAATTGTAATAATTTCACACTTCAGATGTGAACAGTTTTTAACTATATAGTTAAAGTATTATAAGATGCATATAAAATGCACTGAGTATTTCATATTTAAAAAGTTACTTTTCAAAATTAAAATTATTTAAAAATTATTCAAAATTAATTAAAAATGTAAGTTCATACCATCACATAGTAAACTTCAATTATACACCTTACACAATGCCTATAATTTCAAGTAAAAAATACTTAAATAGTTCTTTAGAATTGCAAGTTTAAGAGAATTTTTAATGACTACGTTCAGAAATTTTATCTTCGGATCTTCAAAGGGAAAAGGAAATTATTTTAAAATCTGTAACATGAAGAAATGAAAAATCATTAAAAACATTTAATGCGACCTTTATTTTTAAATTTTAATAGGAAACACTAATTTGCTTTAAAGCATTTCTGAAGGATCAGAATAGACTAAAAATCTTTCGTATGTAAAAAATATATTTTTAACACTTGATAATATCTAACATAAAAATGCAAAAGCAAGATAAGAGTACAGAAAATTATTCTGCAGTCCTTTAACTTGTTTGACTAACCCTTGGGTATTTAACCGTGTGGAAAAAATTAACATACTCTTTGAATTATTTCCATTCGCAAAATATTTAAGCATTCTACAAAATTTAAGAATTGACTTATTATTATTAAATTTATTGAATAAAATCTGCCAAATTTTTAATCGTTATGAAGTTTATTTCTATCCATTTGGAAATTTTGTATCTAATTAAAAAGTATAAATTAAATATGAGATGCGCACAATAAAAGAAGTAGACCTTATTTATTTTTAATTCCCGACCGGCATGGAATCTAGTAACATGAAAGTATTCTTTTTTTATATTTTAAAAATTTTCATTTCTATTATGCATCTGCAGTTCAGATTTTTAAGCCTTTTCTTTTTCATAGTACAATTTTTAAATCTTTCTCAGTTATATACTGTATCAACAGTTATTTTGAATGATAATTATTTGCATCTAAGAAAACGTTTTCTTCCCATTTCAGTATTAATAGTACTGTAATTTATCTCAAACAGTCATCATTGAAATACGCATACTTTTCACTGTTTATACGTAGAAAGATGATAAACAAAATAAAAAAATTAAATATGAGAAACAAATTAAAAAATAAATAGTAACATTTAAGAGAAAACGAAATAACAAATGAGAGTAGTAATTATTTTATTGAACTAATATGAAAGATTTTTCAGGATTTTGAACAAGAAATTATCTATTAAATTTGGTTTCTCTATGATAAAATATTAATTCGAATCTCAACCTCCGACCTTGAATCGAATAAAGGGTAACGCTATACTTTCAGTACATTCCAATAATGTCCAAGGATGTGGTTTCTGATTCATATAGTTTTAGACCATTATTTAATCTTCCAAATTAAAAGACAATTTATGGGTATAATAAAATATATCAGTTAAAAGTATCGCAAATAATTTAATTTATTTTCATGCTTTTCAGTAGACCAGTTATAGCAGACCTTTGTCATATTATGATAAAAGACGTCTTAGCCACAGTTTGTAGCTTAGTTTGTAGACGTCTTAGCTTAGTTTGTAGCTGAGCTAATGTAATAGCCACATATTACATTAGCTCAGCTACAAACTTTCTAAAATTCCTACCTAAAACTGTTGTGTAGCAAAAAAGGCAGCTTAACAAAAACTAGCATCTAATGGCAATGTTATTCCCGAAATTCGGTACTGATATCAATATTAGCATTTTCTATTTCAGTGGTTCCCTAACTTAGTATGGCACCCCACTTACATAAACATGGGAAAAAATTAGAAAGAGAAAACTGCAGAACAAAATGTTGTACTAATAAATAAATGCGCAAAACTTTTAACAAGTCAACTGACTTTTATGAATAAATTAATAATTGTAAATAATTATATATAACTATTACGACGAAACAAAATTTGAAAACGTTTCGTGACCCACCAAAAATTATCTCTTGACTACCATGTTTACTCGCCTAACAGTCTCACTTTTTTGCCAATTTTTTATTGTGAAAGTCTAGGTACGACTATTATGCGGGAAATCTACTACGCGATGTTGCACACTTTTGACGATTTTTTTTGCTTCAGAACTGAGGGGAGATTATTACGCGAATAAACACGGTAATCACACATTGGTAATCCCTGCTTTTCATACTCACATTAGATGCTAAATTTAAATTTTTAGGAGCAGATTAAAACTATTAAAACAAAATCTTTTAGAATAAAAGAACAGCACAGAAATGTTTTAATTTGTTTATGAATACTGATATGTGCAAGCATGTAGAACTATTGTGCAATAATTTAAAATAGTCACAAGAGGATTTTTTTACTTGATATAGTATTTTTCGAATATTTATTTGAAGTTTTTCTGTGCACGTGCCTGACAATTTAAAATTTTGTATATTGCACTGTACATTTAAATGTTAGTTTCTTTAATCAAATTTTCTAAATTTTTTACATTTATTATGTTAATCTTTCAGAAATAAATATTCTCAGAAAACTTTCTTGTAAATTTTAATTAGTTTTAAATAAAAGTTCTATAAAGGTAATTCAATGCTTTTACATGAATTAAGCTGCTGAAAAATCATTATTTTAGTTAGTTTATTTAAACAGAGAAGAGACTATTTTTTTAACTGCAAGCATCATAATACCAAAAAGATGTTTTTTACTTTTCTTCTGAATCACTTAATTTCTTTTGCTGGTATTTTAAATTTTCGTCACAGAATATATAAGGCAGTATGTGCACATTTAAAAAATAACATTCTAACTAAAGATTTTACACTTAGCATTTCAAAATTAGCACATGAAAAGAGTATTTTTCTTTTATTATGCATAAAACAAATTATTGATCCTTATCAAGTACGGTCTTGAGCAAAATATTATGGATTTGATTTCTATATTATGGTGTGCATACTCAAAATTAGGCAAAAACAGCAACCTTCCTCTTTTGGCATAGATTTTGAACAAAACTCAATCAATTTCAAGGGTCCTTCTTCTTTAGCAGTCAAAAAATTTCTGAGAAAGGGGAGCAGCGAGTACTGTGTTATTAAATTAATTGAAAAACATGGGCGTCTGTGTAACGAAATCTATTAACCTAATTAATTACCAAGCGTATCAGCAATTATTTTTATAAATTTATCAAAGACGCCCCATGCTTTTACTATTTGTGTTCTAAAACTGTAGATGAGGTTCGCGAAGAAAATTAGTTAATCTCTAGCTCTTACTTAACTATATGATAAATTAGTTTTCATCTCTTATTTCATTAATTATTTTAAAAGTTTTAAATTGAAGCTCATTTAAAAAAAAAGCAACCTGAATTTGATTTTTTTTCTTATATTCCCCCCTCTCCGATCAGACTTCGGTCCAACTACTAAAACAAGTCTGGTAAGTAATACATGTAGGTTCCTGACCAGTTATTTTGCATCTAAAAACTTCAGATTCGAAAAAGATCTAGAAACTTCAGATTTGGGATTATGCTAAAGATCTACTGGAGTACTGCAGTCTTTTGATAAAAAGAATGCTCAAAAGAATCGAGGCATTATTAAAAGCCAAATAATAAATTAAGTACTGAAATTTTTAATATTGCTTAAAATGTGTTTCATCAGGAAATAACATTAAATGTAGTTAGTGTACAAAAAATCCTTCTTCATCATAGAAATATATACTTTAGCAATAAATATTTCAGCAGTCCATAGTATTTTGCACGAAACTGTATTAGAATTCCAAATATGCAAACAGACTAGACCAAACATTCGGACTGACGCCAAAACCTTACTATAAAAAAATCCAAATAATTCTTTTAATCCTTTTCCCGTTGTCTAAATACGTTTACTCTTCAATAATTGAAAAAATTTTCTGAAATAAAATCCTTATTTTATTTCAGAAAAGATAATAAAGTTTAAACGTACAGTTTTCTTTATTTAAAACCGAATACCAGATATTTGGTTTAGACGAAAACAGTGAAGTTTCATACAATCCAGATATCATATAATTCAAATAATTGGAGTTCTAATGTAATAATAAAAATTGTAATAATAAAGAGCTTAAATAAGTATAATAATAAGTATGAAAATGCACTTACTTCAGATCAACTGAAATGCAGGAGAAATGTTCCACCGATGAAATCCGTTGTGAAAATGAGAAACTGATGTTCTGCAGTGTTGTATAAAAACGCTCTTGGTTCGGGGACCCCAGTGAAAGCGAAGTTGCCCGTAGAGAAACATTTCTCTTCTTGTAGCAATCTGTTGCAATCTTGCTTTTAAGCAAGAAGAAAGGAGATGAATATTTCTCTTATCGTAAACAAAGTGACGGCGGGCGAGCATTTGCCCCCACAATGTCTCTAAAAGCAAAGCTTCAGGTTCTTTGTTAAAAACTATTTTGAGAAAGGTCAGAGGGCGCGGGAACGTCCAGGATTTGCATGCAAGTTATAGAGTAAAACGTAGAATTCTCGAAAACGAGTTCTTGCCTTCTGAAAAGTAAAATTTTGCGGACAGGAAAAAAGTTGCTCTCACAGCGCTTCGAAAAGAAATTTAGGAAAATAAATTAAAAGATTATTTTCATGCGTATCCTGATGGGCATAAACGTTGATGAAACTAAACTATCCGATGTATATCTCTTTGGTCTACATTAAACTGTTGTACAAGAAGTTAAACAATTTCGAGCATTTTCTGTTATATTTTATTCCTCGACATGAAAGATTTGCTACTCTTGTCAGGACTTAATTTCTAAAATTAAGAGTGCAGGAGCTTTGTGGAAGACCTTCAGGAAACAGGAAGAACAAATTAAATAAAATGATTAATATCCTTAATAATTAATTCATTATTAAAATGATTAAGTAGTTGAAATTAAATAAAATGCAAAGATTTAAATTAAAACTTAATAAGCGATTTTTAATATAATTTTATTACTAAAAATAAAACTTTCAAGACCAAATTTCTATTGAAATTCTTGTTCAAGTACATAAAAGAAGTGGATTTAGGGCTCCGGTGCGCTCCGGCTAGAATTATGAATTATCCCCAAAACTAAGAAGTACCGGAGCCGAGCTCTGAGGGGGGGGGGCCGGCGCAATTTAAACTCTGAGTCTTGTTCCAATTTAATTGCCAAATTTTGCTAAATAAAACAAGGCGAATATTGTACCAAATTCAGTAAGTACACAAACTTAATATACAGCTTATTTCAGTTAAATGGGTAATGGAATTTTCATAAAAGAAATTAAATTGTGTAGTTTAATGTAAGTGTTGATATGAATAAAAATGACAAATTTGATATAAGAAAATAAATAAGTTATTTTGAAGATCTTTAAATCAAGAAAATATATTTTTTTGCAAAAATGTACATAAAAATTTAGCTCACATGATAAAATTCATTGAAAAATTTTAACCTCATATATGAATGCTAGAATAATGCTTAAAATAATTTATATTTATATAAAATATCAAGATTGTTTTCAAATTCGTAGAGGCTTTTATCCAGAGGAAATTTAATTTTAAACATTAAGACGATTTAAAAATAGAAATAATTTTGATAGCACATTAAAATGCCTACCCTTTTTTCATAATCGGGGGAAAAGGAAAACAAAGTAAAATGCCAGAAATACACTAAATATTTTGAAATAAAACTTCATTTTCAATCTTTTTAAAATTCGTATAATATCCGTAAAAGTGACGAATGAAATATACCATAAAGACGGTAATTCGGATTCGTATATTATTCGTAAAAGTGACGAGTGAAATATACCATAAAGTCGGAAGTTTTTTTCAGTACATACGGATTCGTATAATTTTCGTAAAAATAACGTGTGGAAAATAACGATAAAAAGTCAACAGTATCTTCATCCTTTTTTATTCCTATAAATTTCGTAAAAGTAACGTGCAAAAAATACCATACCCTTATTTCACCAAAATTATACGTATATTTTTGGAGACGTGCTGCCTGGGTAATTCTTGGTTTATAATTTTATTTATTGTTGCTGCAGTTATATTTTAAGATTTTACAATTGATTTCTGTATCGGTAGATTTTTCTCTTGTTACCAAAGATTTAACTTTAGAAACATTAGGAGTACGGATTGTTTTCGGGTATTTGTTTGGAGTCTTGTTTACATGTAGAGGTAATGATTGACGGTATTTCCCTTCCCGATTACTAATGTTGCTTGTTTTGCTCGTAGAAATTTTAACATCATGCATTTCGCGACGTTGTTGAATTACAGAATAGGAATATTTCTGCTCGGAAAGCCTAAAAACGTATGCTTTACTCAACAGCTTGTTTACATGCTAAATTTTGAAAGAATAATAAATTTAAATGTAATAGGTTGTATTTCTCATTTCTGATAATAAGCTGCTTTAGAAAACATTATTTGAAAACATCTGCTGTTTTTAACGCGTTAACGAAATCGTTCTAAAAATGGATAAACATCTTCTGTATGTATTATATTTAAGCACCAGAGAGTTTGATATGTCTCTAGTACAACTTTAAAATATGTATCCTTTCAATTTGTTTTTTAATATTTTCACTGAGTACTACATGATTTTATATCTGTAGACAAGTGGGCTTTTTTTTATGTGTGAAAGGTTTGCTGAAGGATGAACAAAGGATACTCATCTTCCTTCTGGGAAATGAATTGTTTGTTCTGAGGTTTCCAGGAAGGCACCTAACGGTTTAAGTTTCTGAAGGAATTTATAGAGGGTCCCATCGAGTTCTTTCGTGTGCGTCATCAGCGTGCCCCACTTGGCCTTTCCCCCCGTTTTTACCTTTTATTTTTTTTACCCTCTTTTATATTTTATTTTTTTCACTTCTTCTTCCATCGGGAGTGGCAGAGTGCGCGCGCTTTATCGTCCCTCCTCCTCCAAAGTGATCTGGTAATAGCGCTGGGCTTGTTTACCCGCAGCTCTTGCACTGGCGTTTCGTGTTTGAGAAGCGGATTTGGGCTCTCTTGTTTTGAAGAGAAGCCACCTGCAATTTCTCGGGAACACCATTTCTC
>KK115561.1:373357-386602 GCA_000611955.2 Stegodyphus mimosarum
GGGGACCTTTTGCAAATTGCCATCTACACAAACTGCAGTTTCTGTGTACAAAAAGTTTTATTTTTAGTGCGTAACGAGCCACTTGGTTTTCTGCGCTGAAAACTGCTAGCACATTCATTCGTGCCTAGTCAAATGAGAAGGTAATTTATGCAAAAATGCATTCTATGGAAATGAAGGCAAGCATTGGGTGTTGTGATACATAAATTCAAAGTTTATAACTTATTTTTACAGTAGCAAGAACCTAAAGCGGCTTCGTAACGGAAAAATTTTATGTGTGTAATTTTTTTAAAAAATATGGTAATTTTATATAGGGTGATTCTCTTAAGGGTGTACGAATTTCAGGAAGGGGTAGTTTACTCAAAGACAATTCGGAATTGCTTGGAAACATAATCCCCATGTGTTTATGTGCTGAGAAGAAAACACAACAAGTGAAAGAGAAAGTAACGGGGATAACAGCATTTTAATCAGAAAATCGTCACATTTGTGATATTCAGAAGCCAAAATAAATGTTTGAAATTACAACCAACGGCTATGTTCCAGTGATGACATAGGCGCAGGATAGAATCACGGAATGCCGGGAATCTTACGGATGATCGCACTAAACCTACGCTTAATTCGTGTGACAAGGTTCTAATCGCTGGCCACGTACTATGATTTGTACAGCAGGCTTTTCACATAACCCCAGAGAAAGAAATCTTAGCAGGGGCTAACTTGAAAACCAATCCATCATCGTTTACCAAATGTTGAAATCAAGTATTTCCGAACAACATATCGTTGCGCCATAGCTGCTGGATGCTTTGCTCATCTACCAGTCCAGGCAAGACTTCCGCCAAGAAAATCTTTTTTAACCGTCCGTCCAGACGAACAGACATGAGATACGATTAGGTGATTGCCAAAATGTGCGGCCAAATACTGACAGAAAATCGTTGTTGTAACTGCACGTACTCGGATACTATCGGGGCCCATACAGGTGTGTTACTCTGCGATGTTACTTCTCAACTGCCCATACGTGTGCATTATATTCATAGTAGCAGCCTTCTCTGTTAAATTATAGCATGTCGGTAAACAAGATAACAGCCAGAAAAAGGGGTTCCATCGCACTATTATGCTTGTACCAATCAGCAAATGCAACTCACGGTGAGTATTCGGCAGGAAGTTGTTACTGTATGTGCTACTCATTGTATGGATACAGATGGCTACTCATTGTATGGATACAGATGATTCGAGTGCAGGATTGTGCATACTATGGTATCGGAAGCAGCGAAGTTTGGTAGCGATCACTCTTGTGCTGACATGTTAATTCATTTCTCTATAAAGGAGCACAATCTGTTCTACTTCAGATGTCCATGTCGTTCATTTCCGATTCCTTGTCCCGAAAGATCCCGTATGGCACAATCTTTGATGAGGCCGTGTAAACATTTGGTGGTTCGGAATCCGCTTATTCGGGTACCTCTCACTATACGGGCGCACAGAAGCTAGCCCATTACGCTCGGCCGCTCTATATGCTAGATACAAATTTGGTAACTCATAATTATTAAAACCTTCCATCTTACTTCCTCTGCAGTTGACTGTCGAATGCCTAATTTCATACACGAAGGTTTTATTTGTCTCACAACAACGCTTTCCGCCGCTCTACGAATGCGCTTCTCCATTGCTATGCATTTCCAAATCGTCTTTGAGTAACCTTCACCTCCCTGAAAATTGTACACGCTTAAGCGAATCGCCCTATATGTGTAATATTTCTTAAAAAAATAATATCTTCGGTAATTAATTATAGCCGGAGTCTTTACTATAATTTTTAATTAGCTACGAAACTTCTTCAGTTGGTGAATTGGATTTTCTTTAAACCTTTCATATTCACGAGAAATTTAACGTTATTTAATTAATTACATTAATTCCAGTCCAGCTCTTGTCAACTCTTTAGAAGTTCTATCATTTTAGCTTTTTCACGTTTTATTGCAGTTTTCCTCAACAGATGGCGCCCAGTTCGTTTTTCTTTGTTTCGCTCATTGGTGTCACTATAAATGTTGCTCCTCCTACATTTGTAAAAAATGTTTACTCTCTGAGAGAGACATATGTCTGTTCCTTTCGAAATCTATGCTTTTATAAAAGATCTAAGTTTGTGTCTCCCCTTATACATAATTTTAAAGGTCATTTTGTATATACAGTGTTTGAAAAAGATGTTTGTAGCCTTACAGTAAATAAGCACGAATTAGAATCATCACAATGACTATTTTTACAATGATGTCTACCTATTTTGTCGTCCATGATAGCTTATATCGAATTTCCAAATATTTCTGTTTTCCGTATTTAAACTTTCTGCATTCATACAAACAGTTCATTTAATTTTCGGTAACACTGAACGACAGGAAGTGTTACTTTACTTGGAAATCCATAACAATTGTTAATGGACAACCGGAAATGGTACTTTACTTAAAGCCGATAACAATTTGTAATGAAAATCTATGTTGAAGTATAATCCAAAACTTTTTAATTTTAGTATTAAGACTTTTATATCAATGGAAACAACGTTAGATTTTGGTTAGAATAGATAACCCGGAAGTGATACTACTTGATACTTCGAACAGAATTTCGTGAAAAAATATGATTCAAAACTTCTCAAATCTGGTTTTTAAAACTCAGCCATGAATGAATTTTGTGCCTTGTCAGAGCCCCGAATGCGTGAGAACAACATACTAGATTTTAACTCTATATGATAAAACGGAAGAGATATTTTTTTACTTGGAATTCTTAAGAGATTTTCGTAAAAAAATATTGAATCACTCACTATATTAAGGATCTGGTGAACAGGTTTCTCAAATTGTTTATCTGATTAATTAATTTAAAACACGATTAACATTAATAATAGGAATACCCGTGTGTGAATAACATCTATAAACCTATCACCTATCACACCATCACTCTATAGTTTCACCTGTATTGTATCCATCTGATCGAAATTTCTTGGTAAAACTTGAATTTTATTTATTTCTGGAGACAAATTTATTACACTTCCTTTTTGCTTTAATTGTGTATTTAACGCATATGATTTTAAAGAATAAAATTTGTGTCAGGAACAACTATTCTTTCTTCCAATGGAAATAAAATTCTAACTGAAAATTTCAAACCATTGCTGGTTGCCAGTTTAGGTACAGTTTCTGAGATCCCTTTAGATAAGTTCTTGGGAAATACTATGTTGTGTGAAACTTTGTTATACAAAGCTAACAACAAATACAAAGTAGAGGGATAGGTAACGAAAATTTAAAAAACAAAATATATTTATAGAGGTTTTTGCAGTTTCCTCGTTTAAATATAGAATTTTTGCAACTTCAGTTGCTTTTTCTTCCTTAAATAAGCGATTCAAAATTTGTGTTTTCATCTCCGAATATTTAATTTTCTTTCTTAAAAGTAGTTTTATTACTTTCAGACATAATTTGGGACCGAAATATAATTTTACAGTAATCACTCCTAGAAATGACAAAGCTAATTTGTAACGTATGACCAAAGTTTGTTTGAAAAAGTTTCTTCCCAAATCACAATTACGTTATTTATGCAGTCTGCCAACTGAACACTCGGAGCACAAGACACATACTGTGTGAATCATGGTCACGACTCAATTTCGAAAGAATTTGTATATGAGAGAATGTGTGTATTCTCGGAATTTATTTTAGTGTGTAATGAATAAATAGGTTGATACTGTGTACGACACAATATGGCATAGTACGTAACTTAATTTTGTAAATGTTTAAAATAAAAATCTTGTTATCGATTACATATATACAATATGCACATGTATAAAGTTTTATAAATGAATTTGCCCATATTTATGAACGTGCTAGTTTGAAATCGTGTTGTCGAGGGTTTCCGCAATTTTCTTATCGTGTAAGAGCGAAACCGTATTATAAGACCGATACTTGTATTACATTTTTAGAAATATTTTTTATGTACTCCGTTGCATTTTAAAACATAATTGGTGTGAGGTAATAATTTTCAGGCCACATCAGATTTTTTAAATATGATCTCAGAAGAATATTCCCAAAATGGAAAATTTCGGAAAGGACTCTTCACTAGAACTGACGCAGGAACATCGGTAAGAATTAGAAGTGTTCTAACGGAGAACTGTTAGAGGCAGTGACTGGTATTGTTGTTTAGTTAGCTTCATTAGTTTGAAAGTTTAACTTTCAGTGGCACTAGGGTTGCCAACCGGCCTTTTTTTAGGAAAGGACACTCATTTCAGCTTCCCCGCTCTTTAGAAAAAGCGGCAAATGTCTTTTATTTCGAAGTAATAAATTTCTTGCTACTGAATGATGACATTTAAGCTGTATAATTTTAAGAGTTGGCAGAAGAAGGTGTCCAGCGAGAGAGTTGGTTGCGATCTCGCTGAGTCACGTAATTCTGTCAGCATACTAAGCCAGTGAAATAATCTCAATATAGCGAGGATTTTTTTTTTTTTTTTTGCTTTCAAGTTCATTTACTTTTGTAAAAATTTGATAATACAGAATCTCTAAATCTTATCAATGACTGTTTTATTATTTCTTTCTTCAGTAATTACTTATTTAGAAGAAAACGTTGATGAAAATTCTGAATTTTGGCAAACCCTTTATTCTAAGTCTGTTAGCTAAGTAATTTCCGACAAACCAGAAGTTTATTGAAGTTATTGAAGATTAAAAATTACATATTCGATGAAGTAATATTTGTTCATAAAAACTTTAACTCTATTCTCATAACTAAGTTTTGAACATTTTGCGAAATCCAAAACATCGAGTAGAAAATGGCGCATAATTTTTTAAAATGCTGATTGCTGATGCTTATTTTTAAAAATGCTGTATGAATGTTTTCAAAATAATTGTGATTAAATGTGATTTCAATTCCTGTAACATCAACATATTGTAAAAGAATTTTTAATGTCAACTAAATGGAGCAATGAACGAAATAAGTATCCGGTTGACTATTTAAAAAAGAAATTATTTATATATTTTAATTTGTAAGCAAATTGTTCAGAAAAAAAATAAAAAGTGATTCATATTATTTTAAGTCTGCCAAAAATCTGAGCAAATGTAATTTTTTAAAATTTAAAAGTTTAGATTTAATTTAAAAAATTCAGCTATTTTAAAAGTTTTTTCTGCATTTTTAGTTAACAATTTTAACTGAATTTTCATGATTATTCTAATAATGCATCTTTTGCATTTAAGCAATATTATTTATTACTTAAATTACCGAAGTAAAACATTTTTTCGATTGTTTTCGAAGTTTTAAGAAACTATTTGTTCACATTAATTTTGAAGTTGTATTCCAATAATTTGCAATAATCATTAAAATGAATTATTGTAAGTATATTTTAATGTCTTTTATTGTGACTCGATAGAGTTGGCAACCTTATTTGTCTCAACCTGCGATTCAAAAGAAAATACTAGCACTGAAAATTAATAGGAACTATTTATTCCAGTAAGGTAATCTGTAGTCAGTTTAATAATTAAGAAATAACTTGAAATGAAACGAAAGAATTAAGAGGGGAAAAAAGGAAATTTGAAAGGATTCTGATTAACTTCCCATCAGAGGATTTTCGAAGGTATTTTATGCTGTTGCTGAGCATTGCTGGTTAACAATCTGCTCTTGGACTGACTAATGCTAACACAGTATTTTTTGTCTTTTTAGCTCTGTTATTAAAAATCCCTCTCTTCGCATTTACGCCACATAAAATTTAAGAATAAAATTACAAAATATTTAAAAACAGCATATCTTTAGAATTTCTGAAAGAGTGGTAGGGGTTAAAATACATTTCTTAATTATATATATGCATTTGCTGTATTATTTCTTTGAAAAAACTAACGGCCCGACATCTTAAAGAGTCATCAGAAAAAAGAAAAAGTATATAATAATTCTAATGAGTCCAGCTAATGTCATTTCATAAAAAATGTTTTATATTTCTAATTAGGTTTCCCGTAATTTAAATGCATTTTTATTGAAATCAATTGGATTAAAAAGTAGAAAAAAAATATTTTTAAGAACTGCATCCATTGATTTTCAATCACTCGGTCTGCTACTCAGTAACAAAAAGATTAAATCTGAATGTTAAATAGCTTAAATTTTAATGTTAAATGGCTTATGCTTTACTGAGCTTTACTGAATGGCAACGAGCTAATGTTTGGATATATTAAGCATTCTGTTTGAGGCAGTGGCAACACATTGCTTTCAAATAGACGAATTTGTGGATTAAAATTGAAAGACAAATATCTTACATTTTGAAGAATGTCAACAGTCTGGAATGCTGTAGATAAAATGTTTTATTTCGGGCAGTGTTGCCACTTTTCGCTTTCAAATCGCCGAGTTTGTTAAACAGAAATTCATTGGTTATGTGCGTGCGGAATATAAAATAAATCAGAAACATATTCGAAATTCAACATTCGGGCTTCGAGATGCCTACTCTCGGGTGGTCGGCTACATGTATAAATGGGGCTGTAGGTTTTCCCACAATGCAATGAACGTACATGCATACAGGGTCTTTATTATTTAATTTTGTTTAAAATAATAGATCGCGATAACATTTGGTGACAATAATTTTAAAATGATTCATACACGAGTTTCGAGACTAAAGCGCCTCCGATGTTCAGTATTTCTTAAATCGCGTATGAATACTTTTTTTTTGTATGTGTGCACGCTTTAAATCTGTATGAATATTTAGATATGCCAAAATGTTAAAGGCAGAGCGTGTGAAAAATAACTGGATGCCAAAATGTTAAAGGCAGAACGTGTGAAAAATAACTGGATAAAACTCCTAAATACGTTTAGCCAAAAGCCGCTGCATATATTTAAGAATAGTATTTATTTTAACTTCATTTTCCTTTTCCCTGTTTCAGCATCAGCTCCAACATTTTCGAAAATATTTGCGTTTCAAACGTCTAAAACTGTTTTCGGAAAGGTAGTTTCGTTCGTTAAGAAGTAGAAAACGCATCTCACGGAACTACAGACCTTTTAAGTTTTGAGCATAACACTCGAGAGTAAGCTGCGATTGAGTTTTCAAGGAGTTTCAATTTAATTTTTGAAACTCCGTCGACATTCTTTCTATTCAGCCACTTGCCTTCCCAGCGTTCAACAGTCCGCTAGTTTTGGGAGGTCGACGCTAAATTAAAATAAATAAGTATAAAAATCCTTTTCTCAATCGGAAAAGATGCGTTCTTTTTAATTAATTCAGCGTTCGTCGTTTTCGACGGAGACAAATCGTGAAATTCCTTTTCTGGAATCGATTAAAATCATCGTCATCGAAAGACCGAACGCCAGACGACTTTTAATCTTTTACTTTTCCGTTTTGAAGGCAGAGAGAAAAAGGGAAAGGGGGGCGCTCAGCTAGCTAGCTTGCTAGCTACAAACGGCGGTAGTAATTAATTTCGGAATTATGTGAACCCTTGTCTGAAGTTTAATCTTAATTATATATTTCTCTTTTTGAGTTTTCCTTGAAAGCATACTGAAGAGAGAGGGGGGCCACTCGTTTATAAATCGGTCTTTCCTTTCTCTCTTCACTGTATATCTCCGCCTGGAAGGGCGCGTAGCAGGTCGAGGATGTCGGGAGGGAAGGGGAAGAAAAAAGAAAATTAAGATTTTTGACTTTAACTCCCGCGAAATTTAATCTTTCAGTTTCGCCGAATTCCTCCTGTTTCGAAACGTTCTTTTCTTTCTCTTCTTCTTTACCTTAATTATGATTCGGCCGCGCTTTAAAATTTCGAGCAAAATGCAGTTGCGAAGAAGATGATGCTACTTGCGGTTATTACTATTTGGGAATTTTTCCCTTTTACGGAGGTGTTTATGAAATTCGACCGTTTAGTATTGCTGCAACCATCTGAGCTCGTCACAAGGTGCTGCAAAAGCATCGCAGAACCCTGTTTCCAGTGGTGTAGTTAAAAAGGAGGAATTTCACCGCCAGCGGCACATTTTTGAGGGCGGTATTTTTTGAAACATTATTTTACAGGATTAGCCATGTGGATAGTCGAGGCTGGTAAAGGATATCGTATTTTTCTCGCCCCCTCCTCCTCCCTTTTTTTAACTGATTTTTATCATCTAAAAATCAAGAGAGGAATCATTTCTTCTAATTTAAAATCATTGAATTTCCGAAGAACACGGGTACAGTAAGAACAAAACAGATGAAAAGTAGTCACGGATAAACTACCGGTGACTATCGCAATATTATTTATTTAAAGGAAACTACATTTTAATAAGAATGCATAGTAACATTAACGTTACCAATAGCTAATAAGTTATCTTCATTTCTACTTCTCTGTAATTGGAATCTGGCCTGTTTTTATTATTATCTTTGCTCACCTATTTTTCTAGGCCTCCAATCATCCGTAGAAAAATAGTGAAGGTGAATGAGTCTACTCCGCGAAATCGTAGACGGAATGTCGGTTCGTGTTTGCATCGCGGTAATGGGTCGGTTCTTGTATTAGTCTGGCATAAAGTTTGGCTACGAGAAAAGTTCGGCTTGACCTTCGCAGGTAGTTTGGGAGGGTTTGTTATTGCTAGCAAAGATCTCAACGTGGATGAATCCATTTTAAAACTTAGAGGAGCTCGTTGGTGAAATGACGCGGATATTTTTAAAATTTTCAGAACCTGGATCAAATAAGGTAATCAGATTCTAAATTATCACGCGAAATTAGTTTGAGAATTTTTTAAATAAATTCTTGCGATAAAGTTTTGAAAGAAAACATCTGTGTATTTCGATAGGCTGCATATTCTTGCTATTCTTTTTAATCCATCAAAACTTTTGATTGAAAATTACGAATGGCAATAAAATTATGACATTGACTATGGGTGATCATGGTGATCGATCTCGTTGGGAATCCCTGCTTTAGACGTTTCTATCGTTAAATGGAAGCCGTTTTATGACGATTCTCCAACGTAAAGATGGCCACACGCTTTTGAAGAGAAATATCTTGTTTGTGAAAAGCAACTTTCATGATTCAACATTCATGTGCGGGTATGCTAAGGAACCAATTACACTGGTAGCGTTTATTTGCTACTGTAATTAACAAATTGAATGATCTAGGGACGTAGTTACAGCTTTTGCCACCCCAGTTACAGCTTTTGCCGCCTGGGGTGATTCCTGAATTTGCTGCCTCTCTTATGTACAGACGGATCAAAATCGTATAGAAAGATAAATTTGTAATTGTACGATTCGTTTTAAGAAAAACTTTAATTCCAACTTTTCAGAATTATATTATAATTTTATTTCCTTTTCGTCCACAAAAACCATCGATTGAGATCGTCGCGGGCTGATTGGTTGCTTCAAATACTGTTCTGTACGCAGTGGAGGGAGGGGAGCTTCGAAGCAATTTTATGCGAATGCGTTTTAATTATGTATTTATTGCAAATACAGCGTTGCAAAGATTTTAAGAGTTTATTTGTTTGAATACCGAGTTTGTTTATTTGTTTTGGTTGATGTTGAGACTATCTGCGTAGTGTAAAATGTGGTTGCTTACCAAAGGAGCATACTTGATTATAAATGAAACATAAATATAATGAGTGCTTTCCCTGAACTTTACAAAACATATAAACTGGATATGTCAACCTATGACATGTGAGGAAAAACATAACATGAATAACAGATGATTAACTTAACTGGTATAAACTGCTGCGTGATGTCAGTGGAATCTATTTGACAATTCATTGAGCTCGACGGGTACTTGGCTGTAACAGTTCCTTGCGATACTTCATATAAATGCAGTCCAGGACACTCTGCTAGATGCCTATTCCTATTATAGTCATCGACAGCTATGTTCTCTGTTCGTATTCCGTCCATACCATCGCCGCGACGCGCTAGAGAGAATCACGGCTACTGTTCACCCCGATAACCAGAACGACACACACCCCGAATAGGCACATTCCCGATGTGCCTATCCACAGTCTTCACAGACACAAAGAAAGGCCAGAAAGACACAAAGTCTTCACAGATTACCTAGCTTTGAAGTTTCACCTCTTTAGCTGTACGCAGCCGCAGGGAGGGAATCAAGATTTTTCGAAAGAGTTATGAAAAACAAACATGAATAACGCACCAGAAGATCTGAAAGTAGAGTTAATTTACAATGTGATATAAATCTTATTCAAAGATTTGAAGATAGAGATTTTATTAACTTTAGTCAAAAATAAATAAGCTCAGTTACGAATTTTTGCACTAAGAATAATTTCTTTGTTTGGCAATACATTTATGTATAAATAGCTTTTTCTCACAGTTGAAATGGATACGAAAAGAACTGAACTGATCAGCATCTACAGTCTGTGATGAAAATAATTCTTAGTCATTTATTTTCAGTGCTCAGTTGCTTCAGTTAAAATTTTTTAAAAACTGCTCGTTTACAAAATTTGGCACATTGCCATAATTTGAGTCTTAAAATTGAAATATAAAAAAAATAGGTATGTCATTTCAGAAAAAGTCCGATTTTTGTGTTAGAATACCTATGTTAGAACAATGTTATATATAGAAGTTTTTAAAATTTAGCTCTCACAATTCTAGCTCTTCAGTGTTGATTAAATTTGGTATATATTTATTACGCTCGCTGTTTTTATGAAACTTACTTGATTCTTTCTTTCACAGTTCGAAATTTAAGTTCAGTCCAAATAAAATTTGCAGCTATTTTCTGATTTTAAAAATTTTTAAATTTTTAGAAAACATTTTTAAACTATGACCAATGAAATTTTTGTCATCTTCTTAAAGTAGATGACATAAGGAAAGGCAGGAAGACATAAAGTCTTCACAGATTACCTAGCCTTGAAGTTTCACCTCTTTAGCTGTACGTAGAAAAACCTGCAAAAAATTAGAACGTTTTACTCAAAATTTGCGAAGAAATACGGGAATTTACATATTGGCGCCTTCTGAAATTTGGCATAAGCGATAATAACTCAAATGTCTTTTACCCGCTTTGTTAAAATTATTTGAAAGTGTAAATGCACTTTTTTTGCTTGTGCACAATCAAAGGGAAAGGAAAATAGGTTTCTATAATTTAAGAATTTCGCCAAGTGAATTACCCTTGGCGCAAATTGAAAAACTGTGCCCATATAAAGTTTAAATTTCTAGGTAAGTTTTTCACTAAATTTTACAAAATTTAATATGTACGTATAATATGAGTCATAGCATCGAGATATGGAAAAAATAGGTACATCATTTCAGGAAAAGTCCCAATTTGTGTCTAAATACCTGTGTTAGAACAATGGATATATATAAATCTAATATATATCCGAAGTCGCGTCTTCCAGACTAGAAAAACGAAAGTTAAATTTCGTCAATCGGCCCTGTAGAACGGGAAATATAGAAACTGTCCTCCCCCCTTTTTTTTTTGATGCAACATGTACCAAGCTGTAGATTTCAAATAGAAAGTAAATATGAACTGTTTTCCTTTGCGACGTTATATTATTGTTTATGCATGTTTTAATAAATATTTAAGAAGCGGAAATTAAAATTAAGTTAAAATGTTTTTTTGTTTTATTTGAATAGTCAGCTTTTTTCAGGTCAAGCTTTCGACCCGTAGGCAATTTGAGTTTGAAACCACTGATAAACACAGTGTAGAAAGATTTCTTAAGTGCAAAATGTACATGTGTGGTTTAAAAGAGGAGGAAAAAAACTTCTTTAAGGATTTTTATTTCAAAAACTTTTCTGGCATTAGCAGCGTTGACAGCCATTTGTGAGGAAAGCTCGCAACAGTATTACAATATTTGGAACTTTCTGGAGATTGCATTTATTTTGTTTGTATTAACATTTCTCTGGAGATTGTATTCTAGAATAAAGTATAAAATTTCGAAAGAAGAACCCTTCTACGTCCCTGTTTCGTTTTCTATAGCAACAGCGAAAGAAAACTCTGAAATATTTCCTCTCTTAACCCGGCATTACACGCGCGAGAAAAACGAACGGTATTACACGCGCTGGGTGTGTCATACCCAGTGTCATACCAGGGTGGTTTCTTCCTATTATCTACTATAAAATTTACACAAAACATAAAACAGAAGAAAAAGATAAAAGTCAAAACAATTTTAAACATATATATTTAAAATATCACTTACAATTATTCTGTGCATTTCCTGCAAATACATGCCATATGTTCCATACATACATGTTTTTGACATTTTTCACAAATATATTTGGTTTTTCTGTCCTTTTTAGATCTACATTCAGCACATCTTTTAATTATTACTTTTGCCTTCTTAGCAGATGGTTGAGAGTCCTCATTCTTTACCAGTTTTACTTTCAAACTTTGCGGGAGCATTGTTTGCTGGCTTCTGATCTTTTTGTAGTCTGCAATTAGTCCAAATCTCAAACTTTTCAGAAAAGAACGTCGTGTTCGATTCTGAGTCGGTGGTTCTTTAGTGGATAGCAAAATAACGCGTGCATTTATAGCAGCTACATTCAACATTGCATAAAATATCGTCATAGGCCATCTATTTGTTTTTTTAGCTGTTGAATACGTTGCAGCCATTTCGTCGACGACACCCACAGCCCCTTTCGTTATATTATAGAAAGTTATTATTTCGGGTTTCTTTGATTCTCCAGTAGTGATGTCTATTGCATTATCGTTATGCATTGTTGAGAGCAGAAGAACATTTCTATTCTTCTTTGGTACATACGAAACAATACTCGTTTCTTTCTGAAATCCAAACATGGAAGAGTAAACGTCCCTTTTTCTTGTATTCAAGAATATTGGAGGAATTTCTTTCTTATTTTTTCTCAATGTCCCAACAATTGTTATATTTTTTTTTCAAAAGTTCCTGTGAAAGTGGATAAGAAGTGTACCAGTTATCCACTGTTAGATTTCGTCCTGAATTATACAGAGGTTCCATCAATCTTTTTACGACACTACTGGGAGAATTATCTACTTGAAATGGACCTTTCGGCTGTTTACCGGCATATATTTCCATTTTCCAAGTATAGAAAACTCTCGAATCGACGAGCGCAAAAACTTTTATTCCATACTTCGATGGTTTCTTTGGCATGTATTGGCGAAATGGACATCGCCCTCTAAAAGATTCTAATTTCTCATCTATGGTTACATACTCTCCAACGTTGTACGATTTTTGGCAGTTTTCTACAAAATTTTCGAAGAATTCACGTATCGGGGCCAGTTTGTCTAATTCTTTTCTGCTCTTGCGAGTCTGTATATCATCAAATCGGATGCATCTTAATAAAAAATAAAAACGTGTTGATGACATGGTTGTACGGAATATTTCTATTCCAGTGCCGTCTGTTGCCCAAAGATCTCGTATATACAC
>KK115561.1:386763-401820 GCA_000611955.2 Stegodyphus mimosarum
CTCTTCCGATAAAATAATCATCTGCACTTGAATCTGAAACATCGTTTTCAGAATCAGAATCAATTTCTGTTGAAGAATCATGATCACTACAATATTCTTCATCATCTGGCTCTTCATTACCTGAAAAATCATTATCTTCCTCTATATTTTCTTCATCAGAAGAAACAGTATCCAGTAAAGTTTTCAAATACCGCATTTCTTCGTCATAAGTGCGGTATCGCGCCATAACGAAAGAACGGTTTAGATACGTCTGCCTGTACTGAGAAGAGTTACAGAAATGCTCGCTCTGGGTGTGAGACACCCAAGCCCCGCGATTTAAGTAGATCTATTTTTAGAATTCTTTCGCCGATTCTCCCCTTCCAAGGTTATGACCCTTGAGGCAGCTACACGAAGACCCGTCCATTTTTGAAAAAAAGTTGGGAAGAAAAAGTGCGAAAAAGGAGTCACTGGGTGTGAGACACCCAGCGCGATCAAACCCGGGTTTTAAGGAGAAATTCTTCCGTATGAATGTCATCGTGATCAAATAATTTTCATTCAAAAGGTATGTAACTGTTGAAATCTTAGCATGATCTCCTTGAATTCTTTATCTAGAGTACAAACTTTTGTTCTTCTCAATTTAATTCTGAATCGTCATTTAAAATCTCATTATACTTTAACTGCCTCGACGATCCACAGAATTGACACCTATAAAATAATATTTCAAACCGTAAATGCCGTCCCCAAAATTGTGCAGCTTGGGGCGGACCGCCCCCTCTAGCTACGGTACTGTAATAAACTTACTTATATAAGGGTGTTCCAACATAAAGGCACCTGCATCTTTACAATGTCCACTTTCTACCAAGTTTGAAACTGATCATTATTAAGCGTGCGGATGGAGACCCTTATGAAGGTTTCTTTTTTTTTTTTTTTTTTTTTTTTTTAAGTTTTTTTTTTTTTTTTTTTTTTTTTTTTTTTTACCTTCAACCAGCAGCCGATTAGCATTAAGGTGCCGGAACCGTGTCAAAGGCATCTTTTCCCATTGGTGTTGCCGATAAAAAGCTAAGGCACTGGTCAGAAACTCAAATTGTGTGCGAGCCAAATGTACGACCTGAGAGTAACTGACAAGCAATTTATATATAAAAAAAAAACAAGAACAAGAAAGAAAGAAATTTTGTTGTTGTTATTTTTGTTTACGAAACAAAATTTGGTAACCGAGTTTAAAAATTTTTGCTACATATTTATGAATATAAATATATAAATGACAAAGTATTCAGATTTAAAATTTGAGTTTTTTGGCACTTATTTTCTGCTTGAAATCTAAAAGTTGGTAACTGTAAAAAATTTCTGTTGGTCAGAGTTTGTAATTCAAACATATTGACAGCTAAATATTAACATTTTCTGATCGACTTATTCAGATAATTGAAATATATTGAATTAATTGCTAAATAACTTTAGTTTAAATTAAAGGCTTTTTTACTTAAACTGAAAAAAAAATGTACGAAAACTTCCCAAGAGGTACGAAACATAAAAATAAATAATGACAACCTATTCTTTTTTTTTTTTTTTATGTATTTATCAGATTTTTCTCTGACTCATACAAAAAAGTTACATGTTTGTATCGAAATACAACTTCTTTATTTCTTACTACACTTTTTTCACCTACACAACATCTCATGGTATTTCGATTTTCATAAAGTCGTAATCTTGGAGAAAAATTACTGGAAACTATCTTCATCACAAACTGTAGGTGTGATCTGGTTCTTTTACTAGACTGGATCAGTCTGGTTCTTTTACTAGACTGGATCAAGCTGGTTCTTATACTATACTTATTAATTTTCAACTGTGGGAAAAAATTGTTCACATTCAAATGTACTCTCAAAGAAAGCGGTTATTCGTATTGCAAAAATTCGAAACTGAAGTTAATCAGATCTCAGTCTTCAGATCTTTGAATAAGGTTTATATTACGGTATAAATTAATTAGCTCCTTTCTAGATTTTCCCGAATATAACTCATATTCGTTTTTGATAATAAAAATAACATAAAATTGAACTCCAAACCATTAAAATCTTAAACTTTTTCTTCAAATTCTTTCTTAATAATGCTGATTAATTTACGGGAAACGTATTCGGTGGCCTCTAGTTTCAGACCACTGATCTAAGGAAAAGTTACCTGTAAATAGGACACATAGCATCATATGTAGCAAAATGAAAGTAACGAAAATGTAAAAGCAACGAAAGTAATGTGAATATCCACACTGTGCTGAATAAAACAACAAATGCACAACTCATTAAAAACAGGAAATTGTCCAATTGAACATGTACTACGGAACGTATTGAATAGCAGATAACTCAACTGCGATATCAAAATTATGGTATTCTTGAGAATAATGCAAGGTCAGCTGGATCAGTAAAATATATAGGCCTCAAATAATACTAGCAATATAGAAAATAATGCATGCATAACAATAATGCATCGTTTCACTACGTTCAAATATATGTACACTGCGCAAAAAAAGGGAGCAGTTCTATTATCTACTATCCCGCACTACTGGGCCTATTGACAAAATTCAAATTGCGTTTTCCATATCTCGAAAGCGGGGCTTAGGATATGTATTAGATTTATATATAGCATTGTTCTAATATAGGTATTTTGATACAAAATCGGACTTTTTCTGAAATGACATGCCACTTTTTCCATATATCGATTCTACGACTCAAATTATGCCAAACTGCCAAGTTTTGTAAAAATCGCAGGAGTAGTTTTTAAAAATTTCGTCAATCGGCCCAGTAGAACGGGAGATTACGGAACTGTCTTTTTTTTTCTTGCAGTGTGCATAATAAAAGTAATGTATTCAGTGAGGACACGAGTTAAGTAAATAATATGGAACTAAATTAAATGTAACTGTATGAAGAGTGATCAAGATGAAAATTATGTGTCAAATAACACTTACTTGATTCCTTCTTTCCTAATTCGAAATTTAGGTTCACTCCAAACAAAATTCACCCATTTTTTATGATTTATTTTTTAAATTTGCATTTTTAAATAATTTTTATAAATTTTTTTAACAAAATTTTGAACGAGAACTTTTAAAATTTTTGCAATCATCTTGAAGTAGGTGTATTTCTAAGTATACCTACAAAAGCTTAGAGCTTTTTATTCAAAATTTTCAAAGATATACGTGAATTTATATATTGGCGCGTTTTGAAATTTGGCATATTTGTTGAATGCGATAATAACATCTAATGTGGTTTATGCCCTTTGCTGAAATTATTTGAAAGAAGAACGATGTGACTTTTTTTCCGCTCGTGCAAAATGGAAGGGATAGGAAAATAGGTTGCGACGTATTAAGAAGTTCGTTAAGGGAATTATTCTTGGCGCAAACTAAAAAAAAATTCTCCAAATTAAATTTTTGAATTTCTCCGTAAATTTCGTACCGAATTTTACAAAATTTTTAATATTTAGACATAATTTGAGCCGTAAAATCGAAATATGGAAAAAAATTGCTATGTTATTTCAGAAAAAGAGCCATTTTGTGTCAAAATACCTATGTTAGAATAATGCTATCTATAAATGTAATATATATCCTAAGCCGCGCTTTCAAAACATGAAAAACACAATTTGAATTTCGTCAATCGGCCCAGTAGAACGGGAGATTACGGAACTGTCTTTTTTTTTCTTGCAGTGTGCATAATAAAAGTAATGTATTCAGTGAGGACACGAGTTAAGTAAATAATATGGAACTAAATTAAATGTAACTGTATGAAGAGTGATCAAGATGAAAATTATGTGTCAAATAATACAGTGCACATAACAAATATTGCAACACATGATGAAGTTCAGATGTAATTAATTACACATCGAGTGTAATGTGAACTGTAGTGATCCACCGTTCAAAAGTCAAAAATTTAAAACTAAAGTCTACTTCTGCTCCCAGAAGATTAACACGGCGGGAGTTAAAGAAAACTCACCCCCCAACAACAGGCCGTGCTCTTCCATTCAAACTCAGCAATGTACTAATGGCCCCATGGTGGAGTTAATTCTCAAGGTGAATAGTATGCTGGGGCGCTACCTGTGCGATCTGTGCTGAAGTTTCGGGTAGCGTTTGACGATCCGTTTCAGAACAGACTCAAAGAACCAATTCCAGAAAACGGAGTTATAGCTCTTTTATAGTTAACGGAGACCTCTTGTTGGAAGTGTGCCAGGAATAGAGATTTGCTATTGATTCACAAACTGAATCACTTTACAGAGCGAGAGCAAATGTCTGATTTGAGAAAAATGAACAGAGCTCTTGTTGAAAGTTCGATTGCCATTTTAGGGGAGAAAAGAATGCTTGTTCTTTCATGTTAAAAGCAAGTTTAATTTTTATCATTTCTGAACTTTTTGAAATTTTTTTATTGTAGAATTATATTGTTAGTTGTCTGCAGAAAAGAAGTTTTAAAGAATTTCAAAACTACAGTGGAAAGAAATCAGTTCTGTGAGTTAGCGCGTTTGAGCCAATTCTTCCCGTTCCTCCTTCGATTCTTTTCGCTCTTCTGTCCAAAATCGCTAAGCGGTCCCGGTCTCACTGTTCGTTCGATTCCATCCTCGCAAACCGCTTCTGATTCAAGCGTTGTTTCGAAGCTTTTTCATCAAGGTTATTTTTAGTGAGCTGTGAGTCATAAAAAAAAACCCGATTCCAGTGGCCATCCCTAGTTTCTGGTGCTCCACTCACTTCTGCCTAACTGTCCGAAAGGCCGTGAGAAGGCATTGAATCACAAATGCGCAATAAAACTCAGCGTGGAAAGTTTGTTGAAATTCTTTTGAAATAAACATCCGATTGATAATACAATTAATCACAATGGCGCGTATTTAGGAGGATCCTGCCAAATCCTATGAGTGGATCCTTCACGCAAGTTGCTCCGACTTGCACGTAGTTTCACCTTTCTCGTCCAAGAGACAAGAACTGGTAACCATTAATCGAGAAGTTCCCAACCTTTTTCTTGTATCGACGTCTTTTGAAGGAATGCTTTTCTTGCATCGGCCATCTTACATATTTCTCTATAATATACGTAATACAACATACTCATAATACCAGTATCTGCACATAAAATAACCTAGCAATTAGGTTAAGAATATGAGCAAAACTATTTCGTATGTTTTATTTTATGACTGAAGCCTAACCAGGCACTTAAAACTCAAAAGATGAAATAAAATGAAATATAAATAAGTAAATAAATGTATCTTTTATCACAAACGGAATTTCTACGAATCCAATGGAATTTGAATAATATAAAACGAAACATTGGTGAAAAATAGTCATCAGTAATTTAATAATTGGGTTTATCCTTCAACTTAAAAATTACTGGATGACTGACCTATAAGCATTTAGAACTAATTTCATTTCCCCACTTACTCATTTGTTATAGTTATTGCCATATACCCACCCTTTATTTTCTTAACTAATTTTCTTGTCTTAAAATCAAGAGATGAAAATCATGCGAATCTTTCACCGGTGAATGTCAACATTCACATAGTCGCTTGGTGTATGTCCGAAATATTTTCCAAATACTCTTATTTCTGACTTACACCAGTGAATGTCGACATTCACCATGTAGTAATGGTGAATGTTGAATATATGAGAATATTATATTTTCTTCTCCGTAATTCAGTCGCGAAAGAACACACAAGTACTTAAAACACACAATACATTCAAAATGAGAAAGGAAAATAATAGAAGTTAAAAAACTTACTTAATTACTTAATTATGAAATTTGGCATATTTGTTGAATGCGATAATAACATCTAATGTGGTTTATGCCCTTTGCTGAAATTATTTGAAAGAAGAACGATGTGACTTTTTTTCCGCTCGTGCAAAATGGAAGGGATAGGAAAATAGGTTGCGACGTATTAAGAAGTTCGTTAAGGGAATTATTCTTGGCGCAAACTAAAAAAAAATTCTCCAAATTAAATTTTTGAATTTCTCCGTAAATTTCGTACCGAATTTTACAAAATTTTTAATATTTAGACATAATTTGAGCCGTAAAATCGAAATATGGAAAAAAATTGCTATGTTATTTCAGAAAAAGAGCCATTTTGTGTCAAAATACCTATGTTAGAATAATGCTATCTATAAATGTAATATATATCCTAAGCCGCGCTTTCAAAACATGAAAAACACAATTTGAATTTCGTCAATCGGCCCAGTAGAACGGGAGATTACGGAACTGTCTTTTTTTTTCTTGCAGTGTGCATAATAAAAGTAATGTATTCAGTGAGGACACGAGTTAAGTAAATAATATGGAACTAAATTAAATGTAACTGTATGAAGAGTGATCAAGATGAAAATTATGTGTCAAATAATACAGTGCACATAACAAATATTGCAACACATGATGAAGTTCAGATGTAATTAATTACACATCGAGTGTAATGTGAACTGTAGTGATCCACCGTTCAAAAGTCAAAAATTTAAAACTAAAGTCTACTTCTGCTCCCAGAAGATTAACACGGCGGGAGTTAAAGAAAACTCACCCCCCAACAACAGGCCGTGCTCTTCCATTCAAACTCAGCAATGTACTAATGGCCCCATGGTGGAGTTAATTCTCAAGGTGAATAGTATGCTGGGGCGCTACCTGTGCGATCTGTGCTGAAGTTTCGGGTAGCGTTTGACGATCCGTTTCAGAACAGACTCAAAGAACCAATTCCAGAAAACGGAGTTATAGCTCTTTTATAGTTAACGGAGACCTCTTGTTGGAAGTGTGCCAGGAATAGAGATTTGCTATTGATTCACAAACTGAATCACTTTACAGAGCGAGAGCAAATGTCTGATTTGAGAAAAATGAACAGAGCTCTTGTTGAAAGTTCGATTGCCATTTTAGGGGAGAAAAGAATGCTTGTTCTTTCATGTTAAAAGCAAGTTTAATTTTTATCATTTCTGAACTTTTTGAAATTTTTTTATTGTAGAATTATATTGTTAGTTGTCTGCAGAAAAGAAGTTTTAAAGAATTTCAAAACTACAGTGGAAAGAAATCAGTTCTGTGAGTTAGCGCGTTTGAGCCAATTCTTCCCGTTCCTCCTTCGATTCTTTTCGCTCTTCTGTCCAAAATCGCTAAGCGGTCCCGGTCTCACTGTTCGTTCGATTCCATCCTCGCAAACCGCTTCTGATTCAAGCGTTGTTTCGAAGCTTTTTCATCAAGGTTATTTTTAGTGAGCTGTGAGTCATAAAAAAAAACCCGATTCCAGTGGCCATCCCTAGTTTCTGGTGCTCCACTCACTTCTGCCTAACTGTCCGAAAGGCCGTGAGAAGGCATTGAATCACAAATGCGCAATAAAACTCAGCGTGGAAAGTTTGTTGAAATTCTTTTGAAATAAACATCCGATTGATAATACAATTAATCACAATGGCGCGTATTTAGGAGGATCCTGCCAAATCCTATGAGTGGATCCTTCACGCAAGTTGCTCCGACTTGCACGTAGTTTCACCTTTCTCGTCCAAGAGACAAGAACTGGTAACCATTAATCGAGAAGTTCCCAACCTTTTTCTTGTATCGACGTCTTTTGAAGGAATGCTTTTCTTGCATCGGCCATCTTACATATTTCTCTATAATATACGTAATACAACATACTCATAATACCAGTATCTGCACATAAAATAACCTAGCAATTAGGTTAAGAATATGAGCAAAACTATTTCGTATGTTTTATTTTATGACTGAAGCCTAACCAGGCACTTAAAACTCAAAAGATGAAATAAAATGAAATATAAATAAGTAAATAAATGTATCTTTTATCACAAACGGAATTTCTACGAATCCAATGGAATTTGAATAATATAAAACGAAACATTGGTGAAAAATAGTCATCAGTAATTTAATAATTGGGTTTATCCTTCAACTTAAAAATTACTGGATGACTGACCTATAAGCATTTAGAACTAATTTCATTTCCCCACTTACTCATTTGTTATAGTTATTGCCATATACCCACCCTTTATTTTCTTAACTAATTTTCTTGTCTTAAAATCAAGAGATGAAAATCATGCGAATCTTTCACCGGTGAATGTCAACATTCACATAGTCGCTTGGTGTATGTCCGAAATATTTTCCAAATACTCTTATTTCTGACTTACACCAGTGAATGTCGACATTCACCATGTAGTAATGGTGAATGTTGAATATATGAGAATATTATATTTTCTTCTCCGTAATTCAGTCGCGAAAGAACACACAAGTACTTAAAACACACAATACATTCAAAATGAGAAAGGAAAATAATAGAAGTTAAAAAACTTACTTAATTATACAGTACGTAGTAAATGAGAAAATAAAATAATGGTAATAAAAAACTTACTAAATTATGTGATTCAAATCTGATTAATTGCAACAACTTAAACTATTATGAGACTTTGAATTGCACAAGAGGCCCTTGCTTTTACAACTGCATGTATGGGAAACAGCCAGTCGCCTCTCTTTTCGACCTACACCAGAGCATATCTGTGATTGTCGACATACACCGGTGAGGGTCCGAATGTACAAGAATGCAATGTTATATTCGATCTTTCACCGACGTATTTGGTGAATGTTGACATTCTCCGGTGAAAGTCGACATTCTCCAATTTCGGTCGCTCACAGTGACATAAACATTGCAAATAAGATACTTTTTATTTCTATTTCTGTGTTACTGGAATCTAGCTCGTTCTTATCGCTGTCTCTGCTACTCCTTCAGCCTAGATAGAAGAGAAAGATTCGGCATGACTTTCGCAGATAGTTTGTGACAGTTTGTCTTTTGCCATTAAGCCGAAAATCATCACTGCCATTTTAATATTTAGTAAAACATTAAAGAAGGAGAAAATGATAGGATATTTTCAGAATCTGTCTAGTTAAATAGAAGGAAAAATACACCAGGAAATACGGTATATGTTTCTTAAAATACAGGTCGCACTACGTATTATACAGCAAAAACCGACTGAGAAGTTCCTTCCGTCAAATATGTCTAATTAATAATGAATTCGAAAAGTGTGTGCAAATATTATCTGGATATAAATTTCCGCACAGTACGGTTTTCCACCAAAAATATAGTTTTGATTCCATAATACAAGTGTACGAATGTAGAATCTCACTTTGTAGAATGGAACTTAGTTTTTCTATCAGTGTCTAGGGAATCAACACACACACAGGGACATGATTATCCAATTACTTAACTTCAGATTAAATGAAGGTTCTAAAAGGTGATACAGACGTAGATGAAAACAGGAACGTGAATGAATAGAGGATGAGAAGTATTATATTAAAAAAAAGTTCTTATGTCGATTGGCGTATTATTTCTTCTCTACGTCGTTATACAACTTCTGTTGCATCATAGTCAGTTCTCAGTTTCATCGATTGGCGGGAAGCGCCTTCTATAACTCCCGGACAGAAAATCTCCAGGAAAATGCCATCCCACGCAAGTTTTTTTTTCCCCTGAATTTTGTTGTTTTTATTGTTTTGTAAGTTTTAAACATGCATGTGTGAAAATATTACTTGTAAAATCTTCATTTCTTTTTAATATGAAAAATCTTTTAAATTCCTGTCGATTGAGAGATGTGCTTTTATCTGACAGTACTTTTGTTATACTGCCATCTCTCAATCCACCCCCAGAAATAGGTAAATAAATAATCTTGCATTGTATGCAGAGGCGCACATTTACCGCTTTGCCTCAGGTGAAAAAATATATAGGCACGGCTTTGATACGTATGTATAGACGTCCCAATGGAACTCGGTTGAAATCTGAAAACCGAAATTTTTCACGACAGTAATACTTCTTTTACTTCGTGCAAGAAAGTAAAAATCAGAAAGGGTCAAAACTAGATGCTGTAGCAGGTCTCATAAGCAAAATATCAACATTCTACGGCCAACCGTTTTTGAGCTATGCTAAAAATTGAGAAAAAAAACCTTTCGAGCAAAGTGCCTCTTTGCCATTGCCAACTGCAATTAAAAAACGAGATGCACTACTAGATGCCACAGCAGTCCCACTAATTGTTTTTGAGTTTTACAAGATACGCATGTACGTACAGACGTCTGGAAAAGATCCATTTTACAATCCGTTTTGGAATAAAGAATCCTTTATTTTGTCTCTACGTACAGACGTCACTCAAAGTCAAAATGGTCTAAACGGATATTTCCGTTGAAATCTGAAACCCATAACTTTTCACAATTTTAATGATTTTCGTAAAAAGAAGTAAAAAGGTATGAACAGTCAGACAAAATAGGGAAAATGTTGTGATCGCAGATCGTGTCAAATTAAGACGATCACTGGTACATATCGCGAAGCCGTACGTCACCAGTTTGCTCCCTAAAAGTTCAAAATGTTATGATCCTTTCAAAATTGGCTTTTATTGTGGGCCTTTTCCAGGAAATAATGAATAAATCTATTTTTCAGCCGCTGTTTTCTAACTATATCAAATATTTAAGATTAGTTTTGACATACAAGATACTTAAGTTTATTTAAGTTTGCGTAGAAGATCGAGAGTGAGCCCTTTGTTTAACTAACTGCCTGAGCTGCGTGTTTATCTTCAGTAGAACAAAAAGTGGAAACAGGAATAAAATAACGAGGTGTTCGGATCATAATAACTCATATAATTCGTTAATAAATCTCTCTTTAAGACATTCCATCCTTGCGGAAATATAAGTTAACGCTGCTACGTTTTTCTCTTCCTTTTATTCTCCAAAATCAAACATGAAATGAAAAACAGGAACCGCAAATAACTGGGTTGGGATAGAATGAACGAATGAATGAATGAAAATAATAATAAAAAAATGATCCTAGCTAACTGTCGAGTTGTAAGTAAGAAGTCAATATTTGCCAGGTAATAGCCAGCTAAAATAAATGTTTCGACTGAGGCATTTTATGTTGGGGGAGAAGAAAAATCTTCCCGCGCTCGAAACGATCGGTGAATGACTGTTGCCACACGAGACATGAATAATTCCTTTCGAAGAGAGGTAGAAAGAAGTAAAACGACTCAGTTTCCAGCCACTTGTTGGATGATCAATAAAAACGTTTTATGTTCGTGTTATCAGAATCTCTTGTTTGAAATTTATTTTATTTTGTTACGCAAAGACCAAGTCTTATTTCTTTTTTTTTTCTCTTTCTTTTCCCGTTTGTTTGTTTCGCTTCACCCAGTCTTATTCTAATTTAATTGATCCGTGGGCTCATTTGTTTGCTATCTTGCTATTTTTCTTTGGTTTGCTTTCTTTGCGCTCGATAGTTATTAGTTTCTTAAAGATGTATCCAAAATGGTATTGTAACGGATGCACCTTTCATCCGATTTTTGATTTTACATAGATATTAAGTAACAGCTCCTGGCTTAAAGTGCTGTACCCAAGAGAACTAGTGTTCCATGTTCTCTGAACATTCTTTTTTTTTATTCTTCTGAGTAAAAATAGTGACAGTAAAATCCCTCGTAATTGACAATATCGAAATAACGGGTCTTTTGAAAGTTTAATTTAAATCCGAAATTTAGATCTATGAGATTAGAAAATTTGATGTGGGCACCTTTGTACGTTTATCAAATTTCACACATTTTTTGTTACACTTCATTTAAATTTGATTTTTGTCATTGGGGAGTCAAACTTTTTCTGTTTCTATTTTAATCCGTCTTAAAACTTTTCCCAACGTATTAAGTATTGTATAATATGTATTATATGCGTAATATGTGTAAGTAACTGTAAGACATTGTTAAATTTTAGATTTCCTTATTTATCCTAAATTTTTATTATTATTATTTTAACATTGCTAAAAATATGAACATTTTCGTTATTTAAAGCACTTGTATGTTTGGAAGTATATGACAACGACCAACGATTGCGCAAATATAGGTCGGGATAAGGTGGTGAATATGCTTTTGGTACTGCCGATTGTAGTAAAAAAAATGAGTACGTCAGACGTCACGGAAAAGTCCATTTTGAATCCATTTTGGAATGTAAAGTCCTTTATTCTGTCCGTACGTACAAACTTCAAGCAAAAAAATAGTCAGAATAGATTCGAGAACGATCAGAATGGATATTTGCGTTGAAAACTGATAACCGAAGTTTTTTGCGATTACATAACTTCGTACAGGAAAGTTTAAAAAAGAAAGTATGTAATGGGCTAACAATCTGAAGACTTAAATGTTGAAACTATTTGTGTACCAACAAGCCTTATCTAACCAATTAATTATCCAATTGGATTATCTAGAATATAAAACAATTTCTTTTGATGCGTTCATGTGTGAACTTTGACAGTAGTGTTCACGATTTTCTGAAACAAGTTACACTGAAGGACGTTGTATTTATTTTGTCTCTTCCTCGGAAAGATATAAAGAATATTAGTTTACGTCCCTGTTGGTGTAAATTGTGGCCAAGGTTCGTGCATGACGAATCCAGCAACAAAAATTCTCTAGGTTTTATAACATGTCCGGCGCCTGTGGTAGACATCTTGGATTTACTTTACTTATCTGTTCGGAGAAGATATTATTATTGAAGGAGGAAGTGCAGACTTCGATGGATGTATAGGCAGTTCTGTTCCCATTGCAACCTGTCAAGATGACGACGGAATAATCGGACATGTACTGGGAAAGGAGAAAAATTATGATGAGGTATTGGAAAATGAAGGCGACACGTAGAGCAAGAAAGTTACGTAGTAGAAAGCTGAAGAAAATTTTTTTCTAACTTTCATGATTTCCCAAGAAATGTTCGTACATGGTGTTATGAAGTTGCATTGTATACACAGCGAATTTGTAAAGGTACGCCGACAATCTAAGCAGGCAGACATTCGAAGTTATATGCCATCATACTAAAAAATTTGTATCTTTCATGCTATAATAAATATGATAGTTTTAAAATGCTGTTTAGTTTTGTTTTCTTAAAACATTAAATATGGTATGTGTTTTAATTTTAAGTTATCTATGCGATTTTCGATATTATTTATTTGAATTGTGGCCGATGGATCAAAAACACTACCGATGAATTTCGCATGTTTCAGTTTCTACAAAAGGCATCACAAAACACGATTCAGTAAGTTTAAAAAATAATTCACTTGTCCGGAAAAACCTCTTGTACGGAATCGGCACGATCTCGTTGCTGCCGCTTAAAAGGGATTCTACTGTAATATAAAAATTCTACTGTATATGCTTCCACTATTTTCCCATATTCGACATTCGTCAAATTACTGTGAATATGTCGTAAAGTAATAGCATCTCCAAACGTACTTTTGGTATTACTCTTGCAGTGAGTAATCTAGAATGACTTCCTCTTTCCATCCTTCTCTTACCTCCTAACAATGTACTGATCTAGCTCTTTCGAGTTTGTTCACAAGTTTACGAATTGCTTTGTGTGTAGCTCAGGGTTTATTGAAATTTTCTTTGAAATATTTCTCTAATTACTCATTTTGAACTTCGTGATGTTGCATCCATCTTATACGCCTGGTGGTTTAAAACTGCCTTTATTTTCCTTGCTGTACTCTAGTTCTAGTTCTCGTTCTCGATTTCTTTAAAACTGTAAACTGTTTCATGTTAATTTAACTTGTTAGGTAACTTATAACAGCACCGCGTTACTAAACAACATTGCGTTATATTTAAAACCACGTTATATCCCTCTATTATGTACCGCTTTGTTAAGCAACACCTGTATAAATAACTCAAGTAGCGTTATATTGAGTAATCATTTACCACATCATGAAACGACATCTGCATGATATCCGAAATCGCATTATAATAGACAAGTAGTGGATGTAATATCACATTTTCATAAGAAAGTAACATATGTAACAAAATACGTATAAGAAATAAATTCCACATTTTAAAAAGAAGAAGCTTCGTAGCTTAAATTCATATATCGAAAAGAAGTCTGGAAGTTTGGAATAAATCTGCCATTCGTATGTAGATACACTAAGAGATTATTTCTTCGACGATCGCCTTCCATTGACTGTGATGAAAATAATAATAATATTAATAATAAATAATAAAACAAATAAATAAATAGAATAAATTGTTATTCTCAGGAGCAAAGCATTTTTGTCTAAGAATTCCTTTCTAAGTGGTTCAAATCTCATGTAATAAGAGGTCTTAGTTTTCAATAATAAATGCTTGAAAAATCTAGTTTCTGCATAAAACGGGAATTTAACTTAAGTTAAATCAAAGAGAGAAAATATCCCATTTACAACCGATCTGCGACTAAAATGTAGCAAAAAAAAATCCGATTGTAACTGTTCTACTATTTTCGTGAATTGCCCATAATAAATTATACATTCGCCAATGCAATTAAATTATAATAGCTTTTCTTATTGACGCGTGCCACGCTTTATTCGGGATATAAAATCGTAGATGAATTCTGTAAATAGAATTATTTAATCCGTTTCTCACATCAAATATATGATAAATTATTTTTCTCCATTCAATGTATTCATCTCATATCCGTTTTAAATATAAGATTACTATGTAAAAACCTTTTTTTTTATATTTTATTTTCTAATTTTTAATCTCAGTTACACGATATCAGTGATGAAATTTTTAGTCATTATTAGATCATAAGCAATTAATTATAAGAAAATTATGAAATAAAGAAAAATAACTGAATGACATTCAAAGAATGAAATTAAATCTCTTCGAATGTTCTGTTTCGGAAACTGCGTGTAGTAAGTGCTACAACAAGCATTTTATTTGAAGCTAAAATGAAAAAACGAATATCGCCGATTCACCATTAAGTACGCCAAGATTGGAAACTTCATCATAAAGTGCGCCAAGATAGCAAACTCAAAGGCAATTTTTCGCAAGAAATGCTTTTTTCTTCCGTCAACATCAGACAGAAACGTGTTTTTTTAAAAAAAATGTATGGAATCTTTGAATTGCTATTTTTTTTAATTATTCTTGTTTTAAAAGAGGGCGAAACGTTTATTTTATAATCCGTGAAAATTTCAAAACTGTGTGTATGACATATTTTTAGATGTTGAAATTTTAAAATCATAAACGTCAAATAATATGAAAAATCGAGCAATTTTCAAAAATTCGCCCAAAATTCAGAAATTAAGTTGCAATTTTAATACAAGTTTCAGTGAAGAGTTTTTTTTTTTTTTTTTTTTTTTTCCCCT
>KK115561.1:401868-426657 GCA_000611955.2 Stegodyphus mimosarum
TTTTTTTTTTTTTTTTTTCCCCATGTTCGACTGTGCAAAAAGTAAAATTCTGATATGCCTAGTTTGTCGGTTAACGAAGATATGCGCAAAATTCGTTTAAACATTGAAAAAAAATTTAAACAAAAAAATGCATTACGCCTAAAGGGGTGCTTTTTAACGTTTTGTGTATTATCTTTATTTATTAAATAACATGCTCTTCGCATTTAAACCGTAAAATTCAGTTCAACAGCAATATCGCAAAATAATTTTAAAATTAGCATATCTTTAGAATTTCGAATACACAGTCTCCACGAAGTAGAGATATTTTTTTTCTTTTTCCCGTGCAGTGTTGTCATTGCTCGCTTTGAAATCGTTGAGTTTGTTAATCAAAAATTCGTTAAAGTTTTACAAAATATAAAACAGATAATAAAACCAATTTCAAATTTGTGCTTCCAAATGCCCTTATTCGATGGAGGATTACGTTATTCAAAATTTGATGGTTCTAGGTACCGTTGTTTTATCACAGTGCGAGAAACATACATACATTTATGAAGATTATTCATTATTTAAATTTCTTTAAATATAATACAGGGCTCTAATATTTGATGGCAACAATTTGAAAAGTGAACGGACATTTATAGTGAACCAACGCAAAATGCCAAAACGAAATTAATAGTCTTTCTGGGCAAATTGCCCCTTTTGGACTAAAAAAAGTCTAAATCGAATTTTGAAAAATCGCTTTATCATATGTCATGCATTGTTATCGGCAAACAGTGTGTGTAGAAAATTAGAATTCAATACGTTAAAAATGGATGAAAAAATTCTACTCACAGTGAAATATCATAAGTTAACTAAAATAAAAACTTATAGTAAAACGGAACTTAAATTTATTCATAACCATATATAGCGTAAACAAACTTCCAAGTATTAATTTTTATTTACATATAAATTCAATTTATATTTACATAAAGCAAATAAAACAATTAAATTTATTTTTATTCGCATGAGGAATTTGTAACCTATTGTTGCATGAAACAAGCTTATAAATAAAAGCCATGGTTATTTATTTATTTATTTTATTTTTTTATTCGCGTAAGCTTGCTTTTATTTTGACTGTACTAAAATTATAAAATAAGCTTATTTTTTACCCCTAAAACGAATTTATAACCAAATATTGCGCAAAACGGACATTAGCATGTTAAATATTACATTTATTCAAGCTGAATTTGTATAAAACAAACTCGTAAATAAAACTTTACATTTATTTTTAATCTGCGTCAGATGAGTTCATAAGCTATTATTGTGTGAAACAAGCTCATAAATAAAGCTAAATGAATTTTTTTGTTTACATAAGCTTTAAAACTATATTTTGCTATTAAGCCGAATGTCACTTCATAGTAAGCCGAAAATCACTCCCTTCTGATTGTTGAACTTTAGTAAAAGAATTCCGAACCGACATTCCCTCTGTGATTTTGCCGAGTCGGCTGCACATTTACCTTCTGTATTTATTTGTGGATTATATGAAGCTGAATGTCTAGCAGAAACAGCGGTAAGAATGGGCGAGACTAAAGCTACGGGGAAGTGGAAATGAAGATACGTTGTTAGATATTGTAATGTTACTATATATTCTTATTGGAATGTAAGTTCTTTTAAATAAATAAAATTGTGATATCAGCGGGTGTTGATCCGTAACTACTTTTCATTTATTATGTTCTTAACTGTAACTGCGTCCTTTGGAAATTAAATTCTTCGCATAATTTCCCCTCTCAATTTTCGAACGATAAAAATTAGTAAAAAGGGGGTGAATGCGTGAGGAAGTATCGTAATTCATTTTCTGTTTATGTTTGTAGCTAAATTTTATAGGTTAGTCTGTTAAGACACCTTCACCTTAATTCAGTTTAAGAGCTTTCAAAAATTGTGGACGATATGTTGTGTAATATTTAAATCATCGGCAAAAGTAGTTTTCATGGCCTACGCGACAAAAGTAATTTACGTGGCAGACAAAAGTAGTTACGTGAAAGTTTTTTACGTGGCAAAATGAATAGGTTATCCGGATAATTAAGAGTTCCGGGTACCTAGAGTCCGAATACTTGGTATTATTCTATATTTATAAATCTCAATCTGTTAAAAATCACTTTAAGTCGACATGAAATTGCATCATTTTATACTGAAATTACTTTATACTTGAAATTCTTTAGCACAAAATCTGATGAACTTCCTTGTGCGGAATATTAAATTATATGCATTTTGTGCTGATATTCATTTAAACTTATTTCTTCGAATTTCTATTAGAGGTAGCTTTCTCATTCAATGAATTCAGTTCTCACTTCGCGGCAAGGCAAAAATACATAAAAACCTCAAAATATCTTCATTAAAATTTCAAAATTTTAAAGAACATAAAACACCAAATACAGTTAAAACAATTAATTTTTTTTTTTTTAACAATTAGAGTTTCTACTCAGAAACAAGCAATTCGACCAGCAGGCAAGAAGGCAGATTTCTCGGTGCGCAAAACTGAAATTTTACTTTTGGTCCCACTCTGGAAAAAGACACTGAAGGTGCAGAAGCTGACTTAATTCACTATTCTGCTAAGTTTCAAATGTAAATAAATATGACTGTTATGGTAAAAAAATTAGGATTAAACAACTTTTAAATTGTTGATAATTCTATAACTATTGTGTGCACATTAACTAAAGGCATAAAATCCTTAACCGGAAGATAAGAACAACATAATTCAATCATTTTTAAAGCAAAAAATGCACAATTTACCAATATATAAGAATAAAACAAAAACTCAGCTCACCGATTGCAACCAAATGGGGGGGGGGTACACAATTACATGTTATAGCAGTCGTACATATAAAATTTCATCATTCTAAGGCTACTCGTTTATGAGTTATGCGAGATACATACGTATGTACAGACGTCACGAAAAAATCTCTTTCTGAATCCATTTTAAATCAATTTTGTAATACGTTTGGGGGAAAACAGTCCATACGTACAGATGTCACGCAAAAACATCGTTAAATTGCATTCGATAGCGGTCAAAATGGGTATTTTCGTTAAAATATGATTCCAGAAAGTTTTCGTGATTACAATACTTCCTTTACTTCGTACAAGGAAGTAAAAATACAGGACCGTGTATGCGTCCTTAAGTATAGGTCAAGAGCTCCGTACGGGGTCAGTATGAATCCCCTGAGGATCTATGAAATTTTGAAGGTGGTCTGTTAGGATCAAGAGGTTATATACGGAATATGCACTGACACTTGATCGGCATAATTAATATCCCTTTGATTACAAAAATATTATTAATAAAATTTCTGTTGTCACTGGAACTGAAGTCCTGCAGACCCTATTCACAAATTGCTGAAGCAAGTGTAAATAATCTTTTTTTATTTAGTCTTAAATTGAATATCAAAGCACAGCTTGTGCTGCAGGAGAAATTCCTACCACTTGTGCATATTTAAATTAACGAAACATAAATTTCAATTCAAACGTTGATATAGTCTAAGAATAAGCTGGCTGAGATATTTTACTGGCAGGTAGTTAGAAAATCAGCTAGCGAAATTGCTAAGGTCGGAATATAATTTTTAAGCAGTGTAGCGAAAATGCTAACAGCAACAAGCGGTTGTCAGAAGCTCTGAAGATTCAGAATCCTTAGCTGAGATGCACGCAAAGCTAATTTGCATTCTGGTGAGGAATACGTTATAGTAAAGACTTAAATCGTAATAACTGGTTAATTAACATGAAATGCTTTATAAGCTTCATCATTCAGATATGCTTTATCATTCAGATAGTCGAGTTTTGTTCAAACACACATGAGTACGCTAAATTTTGGAATTTTAAAGTCATCCGAAAAAAATATCCCAAAATTAAAGTTATTATTGGACTAACGGTATTGGCTTTTTACCCAGTGGAAGTAGGCTGTAGTCAACGCAATAAATTCCTACGAAAACAAGAAACAAACAGAATATTTCTGTACGAGTTCATTGAGGTATTAAGCAATTTTATGCCAAAAAATTCAAAAAATTGCATCAATATATCCAGCGCAGCCATCCCATTCATTAAAATCGAACTTCTGCGCAGTTAGAATCTGTGAATTTGGGTCTGATAACTTATTTATATTTGTAAAATTAAAAATAATTAATAATAATACAAAAAAATAACAAAACGTAGGTGTAATAAACCGTTTTTTTCATGTTCTTAGTCTAATTATTACTTTTAAGCTATGTTATGTACAATTATTTGTATTATAATTATGTTGTATGCTATGTATTATCGCGAAAATTTTGGCTTGGTTTATGAATGAAACTATTTTTTAAAGGGTCGATGTAGCAAAAAGGTTGGGCAACCTTGGTAGAGATAGAGGATTATATCGGCTATAAAAGTAATTACTCTAAATTATCGCGTAGTGTATGATAATTAAAAAAAAGTTTTTTTCCCTTTTCTGGTAGGTGGACAAAATATTTCAATTAAAATTTAATCTTTGTAAAGGTGCTCTTACCGTGCTGTCCCTGTGGACGACCTAATTCCTCGGATCTTTCTCGCGCCCAATTTTCACCACTTTCCGTCGCTGTCCTTTGTTGCGTGGGCAATTACATTAATTGGCCGTTTACTCTCGAAGCAGAGATTTGGAAAACGGGCTAATTGCGTTTGCAGACAAAGTCTACCATTGGAGATTAACCTGCAGAATTTCAGAAATTTCCTTTATTGTTAAGTACGGACGCGAATGAATAAATCGCTTCTGGATGTTGCCCGTTTTCTCTACACAGAGCCCTCGGTCTTGAGTTTGAGTACGAGAGTCAGACTTCTTAGATACGTAATTGTAATTTGCTAACATTAGAATTAACATTGCCTGCACTACTTAGATTACCATTTTCAGAATCATTATTAGAAGAGTACTGCATATATTTATTTATACAGAGGTTGTTCACACATTTTTAATTTAAAATGTTTAATGTATCGGGGCCGTTCAAGTAATGTTTAAAATGTGAATAATATTATTTTAAATGTTCGATTCGATAGCCTTTTTTTCTAAACTATAAGTGCATGGTGATTTCCATGATGGAAGAGCTTTTCGAAAAATTTCCAGGGTTGTCCATCTATCGTGGGGGGTTTTGCGCGTTGAAAGAGTTCTTTTCTGGAGACCAAAGATACAATAGTCCATAGATGGCGACTGATACTGCAATACCTGTTTGAAGTGATACTTACATACCACCAGCTCAGTAGCTGTACCGCCTGTTATATGACTATAGTTCGACCGCCTCATCCGCGACATTACCTTTTTATAAACTAAGCTGTACGAGTTTTTCCTTTGTTTGGGAATAATAACGATAAAAGGCATTTAGAAGAGAAGAGCTTTTTTTTTTCACAGTTAAAAATTAATAAAAAAAGAACCCGATTGACCGATGAGCTTCTACAATCCATGATGAAAATAATTTCTAGTGATTTCTGTGCAATTTTATCAGAACTGAAACTGCATCGAGTATCAGGCTATGGTAAATAATAAAGAAGTTTATAATTATTTACATACAAACATGTGTATGTATATTTGTGTTTGGAAGAAAAATTTAATCAATGATAGAAAGAGACTAAGTTGTTACTATGTATTATGAAATTCTAAAGTTGATTACTATTAACTATTAACCAGAGAAGAGGGGCTCCATTACCTAATTGACATGATGCCTGCCTTACACGGATTAAAGCCTCTGCCTCCAGAAGCCATTTATTATCACTAAGCAAAATAAGTTTACAGTGGCATACAAGGCCTTCAAGAACATAAGTAACATAGTCATGACATATACTAATCAGAAGATTTCAAATTTCAGATTTGATACCTTAATAGAAGAAAAAGAATAATACAGTCTATTAACTCGAACTTCAAGAATAAATCAGTGGTAGTAAGGAAATTGCCTATCTGCGGTATACAGATACATAAGCCCATAAATTTGTGACAATTCTACTTAGTCTAAATATAAAATATCATAATCAGTTATTACATTGCCAGCAAAACGATAAATCTCTGCCATAAAAGATATACACAAGAACATAACAACAAAAACTTATACCAGATCAAGACAATGCTATTAGGTCAAACATGTGACAATCCAAAAGGAAACAAAAATGCAAACAATTAAACCATATACACAATAACATTTGGTCAGAAATCAATGTTTAACATTAGCTTAGTGAATCAACCTTATCTTGCAAGAAAACATCAAAACTGCATACGTGAACATGCATGAGCATAATGCTGTGTATAATTTTAAACAAAATAAAAAAAAATTGTGCAATACAATCAAAAATAAAATTACAAACGGTGAAACCTGCTTCAATACGACATTTCATCGAACTTTAACGATAACTACGCAAAGGACCAAAATGACCTTAAGAACCTGAATATAGAATCACAATTATTGATTAACAGTATCTTTCATCAAAGACCAAAAAGACATTATTCTAACAAAAGCAATCAGAACAGAGGTCAATACATAAATAAAAATACATTCAATAGATTTCTATAAATGATGAATAAAATTCTGAACGAAAGTACATCATACATCTAAATACCATACAATTATTCAGAACAGAAAATCAACGGTGTCTCTAAAATGAGGTAAAATTAACGTAACCATTTGAAATCCTTAAACCCTAAAGAAAGCATATTACTAATAGTACCTAATATTAAAATAAAAAAACGAGTATACTTTCATAATTTGTACTGAAAATACGAAACACTTTCAAAATTGAGTCCAACTAATTTAAATAAAAACTACTGTAGAAAGAAACAAACAGAATATAATACATCCATTACTGTATTATACACAATTAATTTCAATTAGATTCACAGTATCAAGAAGAACCATTTAATATAGAAAAAATGCATAAAGATAAACTAAGACTATAATAACTGCCAAATAATATTTCGTCGTATGAATTCAGAACTAAGAAACAATAACTTCGTTAACTGAACAATATTATCATAATAATATTGTTCAGTTATCGAAGCACTGGGAATACTGCACCTGGGATATTACTACCATAAAAAACAAAAAATAGGTTTGAAAACTAAACCACTCCAAGTAAAATAAAAACTGTACATCATATTTGCTTGCAACGCGATAGAAATACAGTACAAGAATAATGCCAACATAAAGTTATGAAAAATTTCAAATTCTAAAACCAAATGCATTCAAGATTAATTCAAAGAAAATTATTATAAAACACTACCTTGAATGCAAATTTTACAATAGAGAACTCAAGTAATAGCAATCAAATTCACATAACCAGGTCAACTATTCAATTCAGAAAAGTGCATAAAGATATACAAAATAATTATTCTAGATTAGATTTGCTGGCATCTCTAAAACAAATACAATGCAAGAAAAGTGCCAACATAAAATTTTACAGAATTTCAAAAACAAATACAAAATGCATTCAAGATTAAAGCAAAGAAAATTAATATGAAACAACTATCATGAGTGCAAATTTTTACAAAAAAATGCATAATTAATACCTATCAAATTCACCAAAGTGAATAAATTCAATTAAAAAAATTGCATAAAGGTATGCAAAATAATTAAAAATTGTCACAAAAACTTTCTCTTAAATTTAATTCAAAATTGCGAAACAAAACTGAACAAAATAATCATTATAGTATGTACATGATTAAGAACGATTTCAGTACCATACAACAATTATTATATGCGTCACAAAAAAAAACCGACTAATTGTACAATATGAGAAAGAAAGTAATTGGCTACAAGTAACCGTTACAATTTATAAGAGTAAAAATGCATTCATTGTCAAATACGTCTGTTGTACATAAAATCACTTCTAATTTTAAATCAGTAACATAAGTAGTGAAAACAAGAAAACTGGACAATAATAAACATCAAATACAATAAGTAAAACAATTACAATTATGCAGTAAAAAACTAACAGTCGCTGAAAGTCAATTATTCACTTCCAATAGAGATGATCTGAGAGAATTATGTACAGAGAAATTTAATTCCTGACAGAAAAGCATAATTTCCTTAAATTTCTTACTCTCACTGAGTTTTTTAATATCAAATTCAGCCCATTTTGGCCTGTGTTGATCTAAAGGTTAATTGAAGTGAATTGTTTTAGTAAATGAACAGTGAAAGATAAGGTGTTCAAGGTCTCCCACCTCCCCGCAAGAACAAAGCTCAGTCGTACGTAGTCCAAATCAAAAAAGATATGTATTAAAAGGTCCATGACCAGTGAAAAATTGAGTATAAAAATTCGATCTGCTTCTTTGACTGAGTGAAACTTTTGGGAAGAAGGAGAAAACTCGTCTTCCTGTGGAGTCATTAATCCATCTTTCCTGCCATTTCACAAGCAGTGCATTTTAAAGTCTTGCTCTTCAAGTATGAAAAAGGCAATTTCGTTGAATTTTCATTCGGTTGATATCATTAACAGCCCATTTTGCTAGGGTATCTGCTTCTTCATTGCCCAATATGCCAACATGAGCTGGCACCCAGGTAAGAAGTGGTCTTTCAGATGAATCAAATCTTAGCAACTTCTCTTGAATAACTTGTACAATCGGATTTCTATTCGTAATGTCTAAGATAGCCTGTAGACTAGGTAATGAATTACTGAAGATCTTAGTCTTGCCCGATAGATTTCTTTTAATATAAGTGAGAGCAGCATTTATCGCTAAAAATTTCTGCCTGAAAAACAGTATTTTTGTCATCAAGCCTTCGAGTCCATGCATATACCTTTTGAGTATTGTTAAATACACAAAAAGCATAACCTGTTCCGCGTTCAGTTTTAGAACTACCTGTAAGTAGGGCAATGTCTTTAGCTACTGGAGCCGTATAGTATAAATTGACTGCAGATTTGAGAAAGAGGCAGGATGGCCAAGATTAGATGGAACCCGTAGTTCATAACCATATGCTAGGTGATGTTGGTTCCATAAATCCCCATTCAATCGTAATCGTAGGCTCCGTCCTAAGAAAGAGTCTCTTTGAGCTTGCATATCTAATGGAGGTATACCCGCCAAAATCTACAGTGAAGCTGTCGAAGTTGTTTTATAACCCTTAGAAATAAGCAATAGCTGAAGCCTCTGGATTGAATTCAATAAGCCACTTATAGTTTTGTTCATATCAGAACCCCAAATGAAGACTCCGTACAAAAGAACTCTTTCAGTGATTGTTTTATACAGTCGCAAGATTTTTGGGGAAGTACTCCAATTAAGGCCCATAGTCTTTGTCATGCCATTCGTAAGAGTGGCACATCTTTGTTTAAGATGTTTTACATATGGAAACCAAGACAGCGTATTGCTGATAATAAAGCCTAAATATTTCAAAGTATTTGCACATTTGATGGGCCTTCCATGGATTTTTACTGATGGATTTCGACGCATTTTTCTTTTTCTAGCCATAAACAACATAGTAATTTTTTCTTCGGAAATTCTTAATTTTTGAATGTCTGCCCACTCTACAAACTTATCAATCGCTTGTTGAGTTCTACTTCAATATCCTTTACGCCTGAGATAATCAACAGAAAATCATCGGCAAAAGCTTGCAGAGTTATTTGTTCAGTATTTTCAAACATCCCAAAAGCCGTATTAGCGACTAAGTTCCACAGGGTTGGTCTTAAACAGGAACCCTGTGGACAGCCTCTTTGCAATTATCTTATTAAAATTTCATTATCATTGTATTTTGCGTTCTTCCAAATAATTTCGAATTAAATTCAAAATTTCTACAGGGCAGTTTGCGCTATCTAATGCATCAATTATGTCCGGCCACCAGACCGTGTCAAATGCACCACGTATATCAATGGAGATAATTAACGTGTGCCTGTTACCGTCCCTGTTGCCTTTTACTGTGTTCAGCAGATTAGAAACAGCCATTTCATTTGAAACCCCCTTTTTATATCCAAATTGAAAGTCGCTGATTACTTTATTTTCAGTTAGAAAATAATTTAGTGTGTTCAATATTAATTTTTCAAAGAGTTTATTTAAAGAAGAAAGAAGACTCACTGGTCTATAAGAAGACAAAATAGCAGGGTCTTTGCCCTTTTTTGCCAAATAAAACAATTTCGGCAATTTTCATCTGTCGTGGAAATAAAGCCAATTTCCAACATGCTCGATATAAAGATAACAACTATTGGGGGGATTCTTTGAAAAGTATCTTTATGATAATATTATCAAGACCGTCTGGTCCGGGGGCCTTCTTAGACGGTAGAGAACAAATTGTACACAGTCCAGTCACATTAATGTGACCACCACGTACTTTCCATGTCAGAGTTAAATAACCAATCACAGAAGGCAGGTGGCAGCACAGTGCAGTTGAGCGTATATAAAGGGTGTGTGAGGGCTTCGGAAAACATTTCAATCGTTGGCGTAATGCAGAAACGAAGCGATTTATCCGACTTCCAAAAGGGCATGATCATTGGCTTTCGGGCCAAGGGTGGAAGCATTTCCGAAACGGCTGAGTTTGTGAACTGTTCGCGTGCCGCCGTGGTAAAAGTGTACCGTGCATGGCAAAATGGGACTGTCCAAAATCAGCGACGTGGCAAATGTGGTGCACCACGGGCCATAGATGACAGAGGCGAACGACGGTTGCGGAGATGCGTTCGGGCAGATAGACGGGCTACCGTTGAGCAACTGACCACCAAAATGAACCAAGGGGCTACCAAAAGTGTCTCCCAAAGTACTATTCAGCGAACATTGCTGCGTCTGGGCCTCCGAAGCAGACGCCTGGTTCGTGCACCTATGCTGACTGCTGTTCATCGACGGCGAAGGCTAGAATTTGCACGCCAGTACAGCAGCTGGACGTCCACTGAGTGGCGACAGGTTGCGTTTTCGGATGAATCGCGTTTTATGCTCCATCGGACAGATGGACGTTGGCGTATAAGGCGTGAAACCTCTGAAAGGAACCACCCTGCAACCATTGCCGGAACGGTCCAAGCTGGAGGCGGGAGCATTATGGTCTGGGGAATGTTTTCCTGGCATTCTCTAGGTTCACTGATCATTGTGGAAGGCACAATGGATCAATACAAGTACGCATCTGTCCTTGCGGACCATGTTCACCCCTACATGCGCATTGTTTTTCCTCAGGATGATGGCATCTTCCAGCAGGACAATGCGAGGTGCCATACAGCTGCCAGTGTACGTGCGTGGTTCGAAGAGCACCAGGATGAGTTTACCGTCCTCCCCTGGCCAGCAAACTCACCTGACTTAAACCCAATCGAGCATCTGTGGGACCATCTCGATCGAGTTGTTCGCGGCATGGATCCTCAACCGCGTAATCTAGCGCAGCTGGCCACGGCATTAGAGTCGGCATGGCTTAACATCCCAGAGAACACCTTCAGGGACCTATTTGACTCTCTTCCTGCACGTCTCGCAGCAGTCCGCTCTGCGAAAGGTGGTTATTCTGGCTTTTGACAGATGGTCACATTAATGTGACTGGACTGTGTATTTTCTAACTCCTCAAGCTCCAGCAGGGCAGAGTCACTTACAGTAGAATTCCAAGTTTAATTTTTAAATTTCTCTCGCATTACTTTATGTAAATCTTTATCGTCAGTTACCAAATCCAATGGAAATAACTCATCTAAAATTTTTTTATATTTCTCTCCGAGAGAAGTACAGTCCGGAGCTACCTCTGACTGGCAGCTGAAGAGGTCGAAATATTCTGTCCACTGCAGTCTGTTGAATGATGCCATAAGGATCTTTAATAGCTGCACAAAATGCCTTTCAAGATTCACCTTTTGTCTGTATAATCAATCTTTTAAAAATTGCCAGTTCCCTCTTATAATAAATTTGAAGTGATTGCCTTATATTTTCATCCTTTTCTTTCTTTTTGCATACGTCTCTTCAAAGCACGAACTTTGCTCCTTTTTATTGTGAGCGAGTCGGATCACCATGATGTAGAGGTTTTAATTCGTACTCTTTTGAACTTATAAGACGCTGTTGCTGCATCCATCAATGAACCATTAAAAAAGTCGTAGTTATTTTCTAAATCTTCTCGAGAAGTATTAGAGTCAAATAAATTTATCAATTGAGAAATTAGTAGACGAAGTTTCTCAATGAATTTTCCATGTCCACCATATGAAGTTTTAAATCTACGTTTCAAAATTATGTCTTCCGAGATACCAATTGCAAACAAAATAATCTGAGGATCACTAACAGACAAATCTGTCAAGACCCTCCAGTTTGTTATAGAAATTGCAAAAGGAGAGGAAGCTAAAAAAAAATCAGGCCAACCCTTGGCTCTGACCGTCAAAAATGTTGGTTCTGAATCGGAGGTATTAAGAGCATAAAGTCTGTTTTCTAGGATAAAATCAAGAACTTTAGCAGCCCTATGATCTTCTTGACTTCCACCCCAAAGTGGAGTCGTAGCATTAAAATCACCCGCTATAAGCAAGTGATCATTATGAACAATATGCGAACGGGGTTCGTTTAAATTGATATCTAAATCGTCCGTCGGTGGAAAATAAACGTTAGTAATATTAATATTTCTATTGATAAATTGCAAGCGAATTGTCACTACATCTAAAGTTGTAGAGACATTAGGTATTTTTTTTTTGAAGCAGGAGACATGAAAAATAAGCAACGCCTTCGCCGGGAATCGAACCACGGACCTCTGAAATTCCGGCTCAGTGTGCTGACCATTACACCACGAAGGCACGCTAAGAAAGTGGGAGATATACCCTATATACTCCCCTTTTTAAAGGGCGACTAGGGTTTTAGGGGACCTAGTCGCCAAATCCTGGGTGTGGAGAGTCATCATCCACAACCCTTTTAGTTCGGACGCCACTGTAGAGTCATTAGGATTTTTGGAAGCCGGAGAGATGAAAAATATGCATTGCCTTCGCCGGGGATCGAACCACGGACCTCTGAAATACCGGCTCAGTGTGCTGACCATTACACCACGAAAGCACGCTAAGGATGTGGGAGATATACCTTATAAAGTTCTCGCCACAAAAAATGGATTAAGAAGGCCGTTATATATTATCAACGTTTTAAAAGAACCAAAAAAGAATGTCTTACTAAAGTTTGATAATCCAATGAGCTTACCATCTTTGACATAAGATTCTTGTAAGAGAGCGAGCTGTAATTTCATTTCTAATCATAAAATCAGTAAAATTTAAAGTAGCTGCCCTTGATCTCTGTAAATTTACTTGTGCACAAGACCCGAGATGCTCTGAGTAACCGGTATGTTCATTAAGCCTGTTACTTCTGAGTGTTGCTGAGGCGAAGAATCTCCTGCCTGTATAGCGGATATTGTGATGAACTAGCTTGATGTGATGTCTCGTATTTCCTATCTGCAGAGGCGTTGGAGTGAGTATAATTGACGCAATTTTCAATGCTTTCAGAGCACTCCTGAGTAAGGTGTCTCTTCCCGCACTTTGCAGGCCGGTGGATATCTGCAAATTCGACTTAAATGACCAAAGGCCTGACTTAAAAGACCAAAGACTGTTTAGGGAGTCAACGCGTCACTTTACGAAATTCTCGAAAGAAGCAAGATGCAAAACCAATACAGACTCTCTTCAGGTCCTTCAACAATTGTGCCTGTTCTCTAGACACCTCATCAAGCAAGTTGCCCATACCGTCTTTTCTGAGTCTGGGTTTCCTGGGAAAAACAAAATTCTTCTCACCTGAAGATAAGAGTTCTTGAGAAGCTATTTTTAGTTCCTCAGAAGTACTCGTAGTATCCTGAGGAACCCAAAAAACTATGAAAGACTCCCTAAGCAGTCTTGGAATTCTCAAGTCCAAATGTTCCTTCAGATCCGAGTTTTCCAAAATGGCTTTTTTCAATGTCACCAATTGCTCTTCTTCTTTACAACGAACAAGTAACTCTTTGGCTCTTTTTGGACGAACTTGAAAAATATTTATTCCGAGCCTTTGCGGTTTAATACTAATTGCGTCTTAATACTGTTTGGCGATCTACTTGTATCTTTAGCCTTGATAATCAAAACGTGATCCTGTTTAGCTGGAATCTCCCTCACCTCTGAAGGCTTCGAAATATGCCTAACAATTTCTGCAGAAGAAAACTCCGAATTCTCTTTATCAAATTTACCGTCTAAACTATGTGAATGACAAGCCTGTAAATTGGACACTATTTCCGAATATCGTAAGACAGGCATGATCAAGGCATGATTTGTGTTAACTGATTAAATTTTAACTCAAGCTCCAAAAAAAAACAAACAAACAATTTCCAACAAAGAATTCTTTTCCTCCAATGAAGAGACTCTTTCCTTCAAGCTGGCGTTAAAAACCTTCCAGGTGAACTATGTATAATTCATGCATGTTTGAATGTGATCTGATATTGCTTTCAAATGTTTTAAGTTTCGCTGCATCTTTATTATTTACTTTATGTTTGGCATTGGCATCAAGATTCCATCACAGGATTCATTAATAAATGCTAGATGGTGGTTCCCAGTTACCTTTTCCGGAGCCAAATCTTTTACAGAACCATGAGAAGATTCAAAGATTGAAGAAAGTGATTGTGCAGGAGAAAGCGTTACATTAGAATGAAACATTTTATTATAAATCTATAAAATGGGCTTTCTGCAAAGGGAGTTACTGTATAATAATAAAACCCTTAAAAATAAGACTTAGAAGTGAAACAGAAATCGAAACAATATGAAATACAAATCGGTAAGCAGAAAGGAACCAATGAAACAAAAATCATTAATTAACAATAGACTAATTAAAATTAAGTACGATTTGAATTGTTAAATTAACAAAAAGGACCCCAAGGAACATTGTAGCGCAGAAATTAAAACAAATATCACATGACTTCAAGTAGTAATATAAGCATGAATTTAACATATAGTTTATGGAGTTTTCCAAAAAAGAACCACAGTCTCAGAACATAAGTTTGACACGTTCAAAAACATTACTTCTCTAGAGATTATAATCAGTAACAGCATATAACTTTAGAACATACTTTATATGCGTATGGCAACTTCCGGTTACAGACTCTTTAAGAATTTCGAAAAACGGTGGTGTAAGATAGCGTCCTTTTTGTATCATAGTATAAAAATCTTGATTAATTATCCTATTTGTAATAAAACTGTCCCCAAATTTTAATTAAGTCATAAAATCATAAAAACATGAATATTTAAACGAAATTTGCAATTAAATTGTCAAGTTTTATCCCAAGTTTGTGATGTCTTATTTTCAAGTTTTGTTTTCTAGTTTGTCTGTTGTTTTCAGAGTCTTGGAGAGCCGCCTCTGAAAACTTAGAAATTTTCACTTCCTTGTACGAAGTAAAGAAATATTGTAATCGCGAAAAATCTCAGATATCATATTTTAATGAAAATATCCATTTTAACTATTTTTTTCCGCGACGTCTGCACGTACGGGCATAATAAAAGACACTTTTTTTCCCAAACCGATTATACAATGGATTGAAAGGGACTTTTTTCTGATATCTGTGACTTGTGACGTAGTTATGCATGTATTTAGCGTAACTCAAAAACGATTAGCCGTAGAACATTGAGATTTTGTATGTGGGACTGCGGTAACATCCAGTTGTGCGCATCCCTTTTTTGTTGCAATTGTCTATACGAAACATATATATAAATGATGACATGGAGTAAGTGGCAACATACTGACAATGGTTCTCTGCGTTATATCCTAGAGAGACTTTACTGCGTAGTTATAAAGATGACACTTGAAGGAAAGACTTGTAGGCAGACATGGTCGAATTGAATATAACTTTTACTGGTGGATGCAAACTAATTATCAAAACATATTCTTCATCACACATGATCATGAGCGCAATACGCACCCAGCAATTTTATACCGAGTATGACATTTTTAGATAATGCCGTAGTTGGTAGCACGACAAAGCAAACAGAGTGAAGTAACATCTTGAGTGCAGGAGAGCTGAAGCTGAAATTGCGCAATTATCCAGTACGCAGGCTCAGCAAGAGAATGTTTTTGGTTTAGACTAGAAAGGTTTCAGTTTTCGAAATTTTGAGTTAGGTTCCCAAGTTAGCAACGTCGTCACTGTTACGCAAGCCATGCAAGATGGATTGATCTAGAGATAACGTAGTCCAGAAAAGCTATTGTTACAATTTTTAGAACAGAGATGGGAAATTATAATTTTGATTTACATTATTTTTTATCTTACATATAGAATAAAGATGGTGAATTAGAGGATTACCGCTAGTTTAAATTATAATTTTGATTTGCATTATTTTTTATTTTACACACACATATATATGTATGTATATATATATATATATATTGACAAGTAAGAATGCCAAAAGCCATAGTACATCCTAAACCCTCTAAAATCCTATTCGAAAAAGCACGTTAGTGCCAAAATTACACATTAAATACAATTAAAACTTAGAATCCTAAGCAAAGATTAACATGTAAATAAAACTCAAATAATGCTTAGAAAATTGTAATTTATGGGCAAGATTGGGAAAAGCTGAAGTTGTAATAAAAACAATGTATACAATAGAAAATGGTAATATCCCAGCAAGAGTTGCATAGTTGTTTCATCAGGGGAAAAGAACTTTGCCCCTTTCGCTGAAATATTACTTCCACGCGTTTCAACTGACGACTAATTGAGACAATACCGCGTCGATTAATTGACAAAATTTTCATATCTATTACATCTTTCCATATTAATCTAAATCGTCTCAATTAGACGCCCCTTTTCCCTACGCGTGGAAGAAAAACAATACAAAACAAAAGAAGAATTAATTAGAATTAAAGAATAAAAAGAGGCATCTAGGTAACAAATAATTTTAAAAATCGCCTCAAGACCTCAAAAATTTTACAGAAAACTAAATTTATAAATAGTATTAGAGAGGATGCAACCACAAATCATCAATTATAATTTATAGTTAATTTCTGAAACACTATTAGTCCTATATTACAATCGAAGAAATCAAGAAAATCTATATATATATATATATATGTATGTATGTATGTATGTATGCAAGATATAACAAAATACGATGGCTGCTTTAAGAATAATTGGCGACCTCAAAATTAACTATTCTAGATTTAGTGCTCTTCTCCTAAATTCATCTAGTCTCCCAAATTCGAGATCCTTCCATGTTATATACCAACCCAAAATTAGCCAATCATAGCTTATCTGTACTTCTGCATCATGCTAAGTATAAATACTCTTCGCAAACAGTTACGTCACTTCTTTTCCCTGCTTTCTGCTCTGCCAACACCGCGCTGCTTAAATGCTTACGTCTTGCTTTTAAAACCAATGTGTATAAAAAATTATCGTATTTTGTTAAGTTTGGATAAATATCTACTAAGATGGTTTTATGTGCGTGAAAATAAAGATTGGGACTTCTTCAAAATTTATTTTTGTCAGCGTCATCCACTCAGCTATCTAAGACTGCAAGCTGTTAAAGCATCCGATTCCTCCTACGCATTAACTTATGACATATATATATATATATACACTCGCACTTACCCGAGTAAAAAATCATTATCAAGCCTTTATTTTCATAATCGTTGGTCCTCATGATACAAATTTCCAGTTACAGAAGCGTTTTAAATGACGAAAATATTCATGTTTCGGCAATGCCAAATATTAAAAGAAAAATTTTACAAATAACGAAATTTAATTTTTAATGCAGTCTTCCGTTTACTATATTTGACTCGTTATGAAAAAAAAGTAAGAGGACTGACGCTCGTACCAGAAATTGTTTGGATATTTAATTTCAAAATTTGCAATTTTTGATGTCATTATCAACTTGCTTTGGGTGATCAGTTAATTAAGTTACAATAATTCGAGGAAATAAGTTTAAATCAAGTGCAATATATAATTTTAACAGGCTACACAAATAAGTCATGTGGTGTTCACATCAGATTTACTTTAAATTAAAGTAAGTTATTTAACGATAATTTAAACGTGATAGAATTATTTGAAATAAATGCAGTTTGAAATATTGATATTTAGCTATCAGTATGTTTGAGTTACGAAGTGTAACAACAAAAACGTTTTACGGGTACCAAATTTTAGATTTCAGATAAGAAGTAAAATAATTTGAATAAAAATAATAAAATTAATTTGAATTCTTTTTATTTGCGATATTATTATCATATTGATAAATATGTAGTAAGCGAAATCTTAAAATTTATTTTAAATACTTTTTTATTTTGTTAACAAAATTTTCATTTTAATTTAAAAAATATGTGTGGACACCACGGGACTCCCTTGTACGGCCCAAAATTATGCAAACTTTTGCTGCATTTCATTTAAACTTATTTCCTCGAATTTCATTACAGACGTATTTATCATTCAGTTAGTTCAGTTCTCTCTTCGTAGCAAGGCAAAAATGCTTCAAAAATTCAAAACATCATCAATAAAAACTGTAAAATATGGAAAAACCTTAAACACCAAATACAGTTGAAAATAGTTTTAAAAAAAGGAAAATTTACAAAAAAAAAAACAAGCAATTCGGACAGCGGGCAATAAGGCAGTTTTTGTTTTTCGGTGCATGAAAATGAAAGTTTGCTCTTGGTCTTAGTCGGCAAAACAGACACTAAAATTGGTGCACAAACTGACTTAATTCGTTATTCCACTAAGAGTTTCAAATTTAAACAAATGACGGCCTCGTGAGGCTAACTTTTTAAATGTTTGCTACAGGCAATTGCAACCAAAAAGGGAGGCTCACAATTACGTTTGATAGCAGTCCCATATGCAAAATGTAACGCTCTAAGGTTACTCGTTTTTGAGTTTTGCGAGATACATACGTACGTACATACGTCTCGATAGAATCTTTTCTGAGTGCATTTTAAATCTATTTTACAGTCCGATTTGGAAGAAAGGGTCCTTTTTTCTGTCCGTACGTACAGATGTCACGCAAAAACATCGTCCAGATGGATTCGAGAACAGTTAAAATGGATATTTTCGTTGAAATATGGCACCCGAAATTTTCCGCGATTACAGTACTTCCTTTACTTCGTTCAAGGAAGTGAAAAGCAAAAAAACGTTTTGTTCTTCAGTTGTTTTCTACCTGCGATTTCGACCCAGATGCAATTTGAGTTTGAGACTGGTCTTTTGTATGACTTATCATGGAATAGTAAGGGTAAATTGTCGCTTCCTGTACCGATGACAGAGCACTGAAAAATCAAACCTTTTCCTTTTCAACTCCGTGACACAGATAATTTGTCTTGTAGCATAATTATGCTGTTGAGTGTCGACCAAGAAATGAACGGTGATGGACGAAATAATGAGCGGAATCCATCAAAGAAGCTTTTCACGTTTGTTTGCTTCTTCACCTGCGTTTTTAAACTTGCTTTCACATGAAAAGCGCATAAGTTTGCGAGAATTTCTCAGGTGGTTAACCACTGGAAGATAATATCTTCAGACAGAGCAGAAGATTTCCATAATCGTTCCGCTTAATGTGATCGCGGTTAATATTGTCATTCGGATATTGCTATCGAATATCTGAAGTCACGCCCGTTTGTATGAGAGAAGACGGAAAATACATCACTTATTGTATTCAACAATTCAGTTAATGTGATCAAAATATTATAGAATAATTTGTTATAACTGAAGTAAAGTTGCGAAATAATGTCGAATAGATTATAAAAATAGCCAAGTCACAGAGAAATGTCGCGAATTAAGTTTACAGCTTAGTTTCGATTCCTTTCAACCGTTTAAAATTACGCAAAGTAGTGTAATATTGTGAATTTCTGGTTGCACAATATTATTTGGTGAATCCGTGAATAATTAAAAATCACTAAGTTAAAACTTAATTAACTAGCAAATAAGCGTTTCTTTTTGATCGTATATATTTATAGACATCGCTTTGTGAGTAATGTCTTTCTGGGACCGAGCTGTGAAAAGATCGGCCAGAAAGAAAATGGATATAATAAATTCAAATTAATACCATGTTTATTAAGTCTACTCGTGTCAAAAGGAATTTCACGTTATTATTTCTCAACAAGATTATCTATTATACTATCATATTGAAGTTAATTAAATTTTTGGTACCAAATTACAAATATGGCCTACTTAGATACTATTTCAATACAAGTTATTAAGGCTTTTGAAGAAGGAAACAGGTAAGATTCCTCTTTTGCTTTAAATATTAATTTAATACCTGGAAGAATAATTAATTTCATAAAAAACTAATATATTAATCATGAGGAGCTTTCAGCCAAAATTTACGTAACTTACAAGGATAAGGATATAGGCGAAAATTCCATAGTGTAATAATTAATAAAGGCTTTTCAAAATTATTAAAGGAAAACTTAGCTGTTTGACGACTTTTTCCATTCCTTGATACCCCACTGGAGGTTTGTAGTTAGGCCACGTCGACAACTCAATCCGGAGAGCTACCAAAATCCTTGTGTCATGAAGAAGAAAGGATCACGAAGGTTCGCAGAGAAGAAACTCCGTAAACCGGCTGCCGTATCAAGAGGCAACTGGCGGCAACCTCGTCATAGTTAGCGAGCTGGTGAAAACTGTCCTGGATTCGTTCGTTATGCTGACTCATATCTATTTCCACCGCAATAGAAAAATCCAGACCTCGTTCGCGACAGGAAATCAACCGACAACTCGAACTGCCCATGGACGTAACAGGAACAGAGTCTAAACACTCACTGACTGACGATTAAGGAAAACGAAGAAGACCCCTTCTCGACAGGGCAACACATCATGAAGTAAAGTCTACAGTGTAGGATATTCTATGAACTCTGCGCCATTCTTGGTGATAGCGTCAAAAATTCCCACTTTATTTCTAAGTGGAAAACCAAGTCGGGAGCATAGTTGCAGCTCCCTGCCTTCGCCTCAGCTCACATTCTAGACAACCAACACCAACCACGACCCGAGCAAAAAGTGATGTATATCGAAAATCTTCCTTTACTTCTTTCAAAAACAAGGCCACCATGAAGGCTGAGTTTTTCGGCCTCCTTTAGGGACCAAATTTCCATTTTTCACCCAGAAAGACCAGAAAATGTATACTGCATATGCGCCACTTCTCTAAAGCGGCCGAACGACCGGACACTTAGATCGCCAATTAAACGACCTCCACTGTAGGTGAAATGATTACCTTCGACCTTTCGTCACGTACTTCCTGCCCTTACCGAAACAAAGCAATTTCTTTCTAGAAACTTCGGAAGTAACTCCCATCTGAGCGAGAGAATGACTAAGCAAAATTCGCTCTCTTTCCTTGATCCTATCACAAAGACACAGAAATCTTGATTAAATTCAAATAAAAGAAAAAATAATAAAAATTCATTAAAACATCTGTTTTACCCCAAAATTAAAGAATTTACATAACCGAATATTGAATTAATCGTACATAATGAAACATTAAATTACTAATTCAAAGAATTAAATGAAATTAAGATTTTCACAAATAAGAAAAATAATTAACTTGATCTCTTTCATAACCGAAAATTAAAACTATTATCAACATAACAATAGCTAATGTAGTTTCACTTAGAATTTGTACAGTTTTATCGGTGTTAAAGGGCTATCAAACACTGAACCCTCTTCTGCAGTAATAAAAAAAATTGCAGGAGAGAAATAAAATTTCCTGAAAACATTACACCAGACTAACGTTGCTTCACCCCTCCCCCTAGTTTTAAATTTTACGTTGGCATTTTCTGCTCCAATAAGGGGGCCGTCCAGGTATTAAGATTAGGGGTTCAGCATTAGTGAAATAATTTCTAGGAACGTTGTGAACAGTTTATAAATGAACTTTTGCGTTAAAGACATTGTGAATAGTTAGTTCATAAACAAAATCTTGCATTTTCCTAATTAAAATGCTTTTCGGAAAGTATCTATGTTTGTAGTTATATTCGTATTAAATTAGTTATATTCTGTTGCTATTTAGAAGATGCTTTCTTTCGTCGTTTAATGTTATCGAAAAAGCCATTGACAAACTTGATCATATTAACTGGCGTCTACTGTACAAGAATAATATAGCCATCATCAGTACTTGAATTTTACTTCAGTAATTTCTCTCCGCACTTCAAAAAATGGTGGAATAAAGGAAATACAAATACGTCATTAATCCGTTCCTTGATCCTTGGACGTATAGCGGACGAACTTTAATAAGAAATGAAGGGAAAATAGTGAATCCCTTTTTATAATAAATCATATTGTGATTATTATAACACTTTAATACTAAAATACAAATGCAGTAGGTGAAATATATACAATACATAAATGAAGCACTGCACATATACTAAGTGTTTTTCTGCTACCCAGATCAAAAGCAATTTTTCATCATGCTTAAGTGTCTCAGATCTTTGTTACTTAACCGATTTGACCTCCTACACAACGTTGGCCGATTTAATGGCGTCTTTTGTTCTTCGCAATCGTACACATCGTCGGCTCCTCATGCGTTATGCAATAGCCGAGACCTGGATACGCGTGCCATCTTCATAATTTTCAGTAATCTTTTTTCGCCATCGTGATAATCCTGATGTTCCTGTGATTCGTTGCTCCACTCTTCTCACTAAGTTTCCTAGACCTTACTGTTAATGAATTTACAAAACATATACGCAAAAGAACACAAAATCATTTGAAAATTCGGAGTTACAGCGCGGTTGTGTACTGAACAGTAACAACAGGTGCTCATGGGCACTCGTAGCCGAAAGAAGTACTGTGTACTGTGCGCAGTCGCCACTCATCAAACTTGAGTCGTATTACAAACAGGTATCATATAACAAACAAGAATTTTCTCGTCCATACGGGACGTATGCCAAGTTCCAAGGGATTTCAAAGCGAAGGTATATCAAGGTAGAACTGTTAAGGAAAAATTGAGAAAGCATAATTAATTTAGGATATCAAAATGATTATTATTTTAAACGAAACAAAACACGAAAGATTAACGAAATGGAAAATTAAAAAAGCAATGTAATCAATAAAATCAGAAGGAGAATGAGTGACATTGTTCTTCTCCCCCGTAATATCTTCGGGCGATACGTGATTATAGATTGTTTCTTCGTTATATTGTTAAATTTCGGTCTACTAAATTTATATAAAAATAATCTGAGTTAGGATTTAGGCCGCTAGGTATTTTGTAGCTCTGTAAATAACTCTCTGAGGTTCGTGAATTTTATTTCCCGTTGCCTCCCTAAATCCTAAAAATTTTGCCATTCCTGAATTTTATTGCTCCGTTCTTCTCTAAATTTTCAAAATTTTGCCGCCTCTAAACTTTGCTGACTAGGGCCTACTCTAAATTCTAAAAGATTTTCCGCTCCTAAAATCATATTGTCTTATATATATACTATATACTTCAGCATATTGTCTTCCTAAATTCTAAAAGTTTTGCCTTCTCTAAAGTTTGTTGCTCAGTAATTTTCCTAATTTCTAAAAATTTGTCCGATTTAACTGTTCGGCTTTTTTCCAAGTTCTAAACATTTTGCCGCCCCTAAAATTCGCTGCCCAGTAGCTTTTGTAAATCTAAAAATTTTACCAACTCTAGGTTTTATTTCTCGGTGCTTCTGTAAATTTTAAAACTTCTGCCACCTCTTAACTTTGTTGCTCCTTACCTTGATTAAATTCTAAAGATGTTGCCATCCCTATATTTAGCTGCTCGTCTCTTTAGATTGTAAAAATTTTGTCCCAAATAAATTCTTCTCCTCCCAGTGCTGTTGCACAGGATCTGGGACCTGCCTTGACCATTGGTTGCCCATATTGCTGTAAAAATGCATCTGTTTCTATCGTAGAACTCGAACGGCCTATCTATCGTTCAAGAAGGTTGACTAGGTAAGATTTCAAAAAGGTGTTCGGCCGAGAAAAGTTCGCGTAGGCGAATGTCGTAAATTTTCAGGGTTGCGTCTCGGCCGTCACACAGTTGTCTCGCTCGGTGCCCGGATAGTGAGGCACGCACACGGCGACCGGAATTCTTAATGAAGCTGCGGTGGGTGGGCTCGTTTTATATAAATCCGATGTCGTTGCCACGCGGGGTGAGGTACGCCCTTTGTTTTATCGCTCCCTCAAAGGGTGTGGTCCATCTGTGTCCGATGCCGGACCTCAACCCCGGCCTGTGATTACAGCCCCTACCAGGTGACGTTAGAGTTAGTGCTCTTTGGCGCAATCTTCACCACGGCTGGTCCAAAATTATCAGAGGGGAGTCTTCTAGAAAAGGTGCAGTTATTATATTCTGTTACGTTCGCAAAATTTTGAGGTTTCAACCTTTAAATGGGCGAGATAAGTCGAAGGTGACGGGAATTTAATCCTTGCCGCGTCTGCTTCGGTCCGTCCACCCACTGCAGAAGTAGCTTAAAAAAATTTCTTTCGAAATGGACTGAAATGTAAGTAAATAGAAATGAAGAAATAAATAAGATCAGACGATACTGAGATGAATGATAGTGTGTCATTCAATTTTCTAAATGACACGGACGTAAGGAAACTCCTGCAACGTAAAAAAACCGTCACTTGGTTTTGCAGACAATTGTGGACAGATAGAAACTAACTATTCCTCTGTTGTCTTACCCTTACGGACTGGTGTGTTTAATTTGCATGAAAAATTGTTACTGTCGCAGTCGAAAGAAATTATTTAGCAGTCGTCTACAAACTGTAAATTTCTTTATAGGCACTCAAAATTTAGTGCTTTTCTTTGGTTCCCCCTTTTGTCTCTCTGTCTTCTTGGTTTTCTGCCTCCGTCTGTTTTTCGTGGTGCTTGCTTCCAATAACAAAATTAACATAATTAAAACAGTTTTTAATCATTCTCAATTATGTGAGCCTAAAAAATAAAAATTATAATTACGTTGCGTTGCGTCATCAACGATTTAATCTTATCTTAGTGTGATTCAAATTAATTTATGTCAGTATACGTAGAATTCTTATAATTTAAGAAATATATTTTATTTCAAATCTTTGA
>KK115562.1:0-107002 GCA_000611955.2 Stegodyphus mimosarum
TATAAAGAGCATAAAAATGGAAAGCTGCGCCAGCTCGTGGCCAGCTACATAAACTGTAACACATCATTCATAAACACAACAAATTTCAAACTTTTCACTATTATCAAGACATTTAAAATTTTACTTATTCCTTACGAAACCTGAAGACTACAGAACTTTCTCTAAATACTAACACATCCATCATATCGGCTTTTCCAAGCGAACTGGTATTTACTTTTCAGCAGTGGCCAAAAGATTTGTCAAATTGGCAGTGTGGAAGTTTGGAACATAGGAAACTTTAAACGTCGTTCTGACTCCAAGAAGATTAATATTTATTTACATTTTTTGGATATGGAATAATACAGACAGAAAATCAGTCAATGTTCTTTTTCTTATTGAAGGCTTACTGTTGCCACTCTGGTGAAAAGAAAAACGCATGAGAGAAGTTTCGCTGATGGCGCTTCATCAACGCGAATGATGTCGCCACACACCCCCTTGCCAGTGATAGCGTTATACCTTGTAATCCTTCAGGTATGCCGGAAATCTCACCCTTCGTCCAGCTTTTGTGTATCTAGGATGAATATCTTTGGAAGAATCATTGTCTCTAGGAAGTGGAGGTGAGATTTTGGAGTTATCAGCTTCGTGTGTCTGGAGATTTGCTGTTATTTCATTCTTGAGGCTGAAACATGGTTTCAGTCTATCTATCGATATCCTTTTAATTTTACCTGAAACTTCCACATCGAAAAATTTCTCGAAACGTTTCTTAACTAAATATGGTCCTAGATAGGCTGGTTGAAGAGAAGATGAAATCATGTTATTATAGATGAATACATGTGAACAATTTGCTAAGTCCTTGTGTACGAAAATTGTTTTTTTTTCATGGCTGGTTGTCGGTGTTGGTTTTAGGTTTTGGATGTGACTTTGCAATTTTTGTATAAAATCTGAATGCGTAACAGTGGGGACATAACTGAAAAATTCTCCAGGCAAACAGATTGGTGCACCGTACACAAGTTCAGCAGAAGAACAATGCAAATCCTCTTTAATGGCGGATCGAATGCCAAGAAGAATCAAAGGTAGAACGTCAGTCCAAGAATTTGACGTTTGCAGGTGGGATTTTAGGCTGTTTTTCAAGGTTCGATGTTGTCGTTCAATTAAACCATTAGACTGTGGGTGATAAGCCGTGGTGCTATTAGCCTTGAAGCCTAAGTATTTGCTCAAGGATCTGAAGAGTTGGCTGTCAAATTGTCGACCTTGGTCAGACGTTATCTTCTCTGGAATTCCAAATCTGGAAATCCAAGTCGTGATGAGGGCATGGGCGACGGACTCTGCGGTTTGGTCTTCCAGAGGTACAGCTTCGATCCACCGAGTGAATCTATCGATGATGGTAACCAGGTACCTAAAACCTTTGCAAGATGGTAAGGGGCCAACAATATCGATATTAAGGTGCTTGAAACGTTGACTGGGGACTTTGAATTCAGCAGCTGGAGCATGGGTATGTTTGTGTATTTTGGCTCGTTGGCATTGCAAACATGCTCTAGACCACAGCTGACAGTCTTTGTTTATGCCAGGCCAGATGAATCTTTTTGTCACCAGCTTCGTTGTTGCACGAATTCCAGGATGGGATAAGTTATGTATAGAGCAAAATAATTGTTTTCGAAATTCTTTAGGAATATATGGCCTGTTAAAATTAGTGGAGGTATCACAATAAATTTTCTTATTGCTATCCGGAATAGGAATTTGTACTATTTTGAAACTGGAATTTGATTTAAGAATCCTGAGGTCTTCATCCTCCTGGCAATCTGCAATAACTGTATAATCAATTGGAGCTGGGATAGCGATGGTGTCGATTCTCGATAGCGTGTCAGCTACAATGTTTTCTTCTCCAGAAATGTAGCGTATGTCTGTAGTGAATTCGGCAATGTAGTTCAACTGCCGTACTTGTCTTGGAGAAGCTTTATCTAAATTTTGGTGGAAAGCGAAAGTGATAGGTTTATGATCAGTGAAGACAGTAAACGATCGTCCTTCCAGAATGTGTTTAAAATGCTTTATCGCTAGGTAGATTGCAAGTAGTTCTCGATCGTATGCACTGTAATTTCTCTGTGTTTGTGAGAGAGATCGGGAGAAAAAACTTAGCGGTTGTTTGTCATTATCGGATAGTTGATGAATCACGGCACCCACGGCAGAATCAGATGCATCTGTAGTTAGGGTGATCTGCGCCGCTTGATTGGGATGAACTAACATTACAGAGTTGCACAGTGCGCTTTTGATATCAGTGAAAGCCTTCAGCGCATCTTCGGTCCAAATTAAAGCTTTTTTGCTGTTTTTCTTCACTCCTTTCAGTAAGATTGTCAGGGGTTGTTGTAGTTTGGCGCAGTTTGGAATGAAACGATGGTAAAAGTTCACCATGCCCAAAAATCTGCGTAAGCTTGTAAAGGATTGTGGTTTAGGATATTCTTTAATTGTATTGACTTTCGATGAAAGAGGCTTGATTCCTTCCTTTGATATTTCATATCCTAAAAATTCAACTTTGCTCAGACCAAATTTGCATTTTGCAATGTTTATGCACAGTCCATAGTTATTGAGTCTTTGGAATATTAATTCAAGATGTTTTTTGTGTGTTTCAGTGTCTGGCGAGGCGATGAGGATATCGTCGAGATAGCAAAATACAAAGTCTAGGCCGCTAAGCACTGTATTCATAAACCTTTGGAAGGTTTGTGCAGCGTTGCGTAAGCCAAATGTCATATAAGGAAATTCAAAAAGTCCGAAAGGTGTTATGATGGCTGTCTTCGGAATGTCAGCTTCATGCACAGGAATCTGTTGGTAGGCTCTTAGCAAATCTATTGTTGAAAAAATTGTTTTTCGATACAGAATATGAGTACAGTCCGTTAGAAATGGTAGTGGGTAACGGTCTGGAACAGTATTTGCATTAAGGCCACGGTAATCGCCACATGGTCTCCAGTCACCGGATTTTTTTAAAGTGAGGTGTAATGGACTTGACCAGCTGCTTTTGGATGGTCTGCAGAGACCTTCCTGCAGCATATAATCGAATTCCTTTTTCGCGGCAATCAACTTTTCTTGAGAAAGTCTTCTGACTTTAAAGGATACAGGGTTACCTTTGGTTTCGATGTAATGTTGCACATCATGTTCTTTAACTTTATTGTTTTTTATGTTGGGTTTAAGTAAGTTAGGAAATTTGTTTAGGATGTCTCTATATGGGTTGTGAAAAGTATTAACAATGAATTTAGGAGTGACGCTATTGTTACACAAAGCACCTGTAGTTGCTAATGAGGTGGTGCCATCAATTAATTTTCTGTTTTTACTATCAACTAACAAATTAAAATGTGAAAGAAAGTCTATTCCGACGATAGGTTTATTAACATCCGCAATGATAAAAGGCCAGTTGAAAGATCTGCGTAGCCCTAAATCTAGCTCTAATAATTTTTGACCATATGTTTTGATTGTTGTACCGTTAGCTGCGAATAACTCAAGCTTAGCCACAGTTCTTTTTTCCGATGGTGTTGGTGGAATAACCGATATTTCCGCTCCGGTATCAATTAAAAAATGGGTTGCTGATGCGTTGTCACGAATATATAGACGACTCAGCTGTACCCCTTGACTTTCTGTCGTCATCGAAGGCCGGGGATTCAGTTTTCCTGTTTCGAGGCCTGATATTTACATGGTGGAGTGCACTTGTACGCTCTCTCACCAAAGCGTTGATGAAAATAACAATTATTTGGGTTATTGTTATTTTTGAAACTATTTCTAGAATTCGACCTGTATCGTCGTCTTTCTGGACTGGGGTTATTGTTATTTTTGAAACTATTTCTAGAATTCGACTTGTATCGTCGTCTTTCTGGACTGGGGTTTCTACGCCTATTCATTTCTGCTACCTGCAGTGTTAAGTTTGATATCTGTTTCTGTAGATCTTCGGCGGTAATGTTATCAGATGGGGAAGAAACAATGCGAGCTACCTGTGGTGGATTGGGATTTAATTCCCAAATTTTGTCAGCCATTGTAGACAATTTTGACAAATCATCACTGCTTACACATAAAATGCTCCGCATATTAAGTGGTAGTCGTTGCATCCACAATGTTTTCAAAAATTCATCTGGCACGTTCTCAGCCGCCAAGTTACGCATTTCGCAGAGAAGTTGGGATGGTTTCTTATCACCCAGTTCTAATTCGGTCAGAAGTTTCTGGGTTTTCTGTGTTTCAGAGTCGGCAAAAATTTCAATCAGCCTGTTTTTAATGGCCAGATATTTGCCGTTGTTTGGTGGTTTAGTGAGAATATCAGAGATTTGTGACAATGTCCCTGTTTCAATAGAACTGACTACATAATCATATTTTGTTTGATCAGCCGTTATTCCAGCATTGCGAAATTGGGCTTCAATCTGAAGAAACCATATTTTAGGGTCAGGTTTCCAAAAAGGGGGAATTTTGATGCTGACCTTGGCGACAGTCGCAGGTGTGGCATTAGTTTCAGTTTCTTTACTTTCATCTCCTTCAGCCATAGTAGAATTAGGCTTAACGGAAGTGCAGCTACCTTTATCCAACTTTTTATTTTTTTAAAGCTTAAGCTTTTCTGCTTAAAGATTGCTTAGTAAAAACTAGTTCATTTATTCTTAACACATTTGATGCATTCAGAGAATTCTAATTGCATACATTACATCTGAAGGCATATTGCAATATAGAACAAGAATTTTTAAAATGGACTTACCATTTTAAGAGTATTTCAGTCTCGTTATATTACAAAAACATCGTACGTTCTTTTTCCATCTTTACACTTCATAAGTTGAATTGGATCGCATCCGGGTAAACCAGTGTGGAAGTTTGGAACATAGGAAACTTTAAACGTCGTTCTGACTCCAAGAAGATTAATATTTATTTACATTTTTTGGATATGGAATAATACAGACAGAAAATCAGTCAATGTTCTTTTTCTTATTGAAGGCTTACTGTTGCCACTCTGGTGAAAAAAAAACGCATGAGAGAAGTTTCGCTGATGGCGCTTCATCAACGCGAATGATGTCGCCACAGCAGTTACTGTAGAAAAGGCCTCCGTTCCTTGGATAGAGGCAACTAGCTTTTTTCGAACTGCTCTATCATTCCCTTATGAAAAATTAAAAACATACTCTATTATATGAAAAATAGAAAAAAAAATGCATTTTTTCATAAGGTGAGAATGGATTTCGAATCCTGTCGACTTTTTAAAAATATGTAATGATTTTAAATGCGTAGATGAAAGAATCTGTTACTTTTTAGCAGCTTTCGATATTCATCATTGCTGGTGGTTTAGAAATAACGATGCGTCCAACACAACAGAGCTTGAAGAATCATTATCTTTTATTTTTTTATGCATATCAAATTATCCTTTTGCAGATGAGATATTTTTTAATCATAGTTGAATACAATAAATTCGATGAACGCAGATTTTAAAGTGTGACGTCATCTTAGGCATAAGCAGCAGCGTCTTACTAGCAGGAGATCTTACGCGAAAGAGGACGCTGCAATTCAAAGGAAGAAGGGAGGGAGTAAAAAAGTTTCAGTTCAAGTTAGAAAAGTTTTGGTTTATAATTATTTGATTGGGCAAGAGGTATATGCATTAAACGTTACGTAACATAGAAAGATCTCGAATTTGGGAGAACAGATGAATTTAGGAGGAGAGCATAAAATCTAAAATGTTAATTTTTAGGTCGCCAATCATTTTTTTTTAAAGCAACTATCGTATTTTGTTATATTTTACACATATATTGTATTTTAACCTAATTTCTTTTCTTTCATGCTTTTCTAACTTTTACTAGTGCTTTTTTAATTCATGATTCTTAATATTAGAAAATTCTGAGTAATGGCTGATTTTGAGAAAATCAGAGTGGGAGGATTTTGTGCTTCTCATGTGCGTGCGAGAGCGAGCCTGGCGCTGCGGCACAATAACCATGTTTACAGAAACTATGCCGGCCGATAGTGATTAGCGTCGATGACTGCCGTGCCGAAGGGCCCGGGTTCGAATGCTGGAGAAGGCATGGATGTTTGTAAATGTATAGTGTCCGTGCCGCATGGGGCACTCAAAGTAGGCGGCGAGCCGAAAATCCCGTTCCCCCGAAGTGCTCTCCATCAAAATTGGGGGTGGAACTGAGCTAAATCGCGCTGTCACTTGTAATAAGCTCAAGGCTGTTTCCAACGGCAGGCGTATCTTGCGCTCCTTGCCACAAGGAATTTCGTGGGCTTGGGCTGGCTATAGGTCAGACAAGTGAGCATTAGTCAACAAGAAAAACTATGAGCTGTAGGCATCTAGATCCGAGGCGTTAACGCGCATGCCGAAAGTTGTCAGGGGTTAGAACATCTGAGGTGAGAGAGTGGGTTTTTTTTGTGCATGGGTTGAAGGAGTTGAATTCTGGTGTGGGAAAATGAGGTCCCTATGTTTGAGTTTGCGATGTTCGGGTTCCAAAAGTTTTCAAGTTTAGGAAAAGCGTGCCAGCCTTATTCTCGGCGTAAAGATAAGTAGAGATTTTGCGTTATTGTAGGTGTGCATAATTTGTAAATATAACTGTAAATGGAATTGTATGAAATATTAAAAAAATCCAGAATGTAATTTTATTTTATCATAATTGGCTATACATTCTATGTCGGAGCCTGTTGCAGTCAGGCGTGTAAAAAATAATATCTAGCGATAAGAAAAGTTTGAGTTTACTCAAAACACACGTTCGCTTTCTCTAACATAAGATGCTAATTTATTAATGCTAAAGAAGAATAAATGCACAAAAAAGAGAGGTAATTCTCGCAGAGAAAGGGGAGTGTAGAAAAAATGAAATGGAGGAAAAGAAAAAAAAAAATACTTTTCGTTTGGTTACTCATTTACAGTCGAACTGTGAGTAAAATGTATTGAAGCAGAAGAAGTATTGCTTAAGCATTCATTGTGCGGTAGTCAACATTCTTCATGAACTATGACCCTAGATAATCTGCGGCGAGGAGATTTTTATCGTTCACTGAAATCAAAAGCAAGAACCTAAGATCATTTACAGCTCAAATCTTAGTGAGAGAGAAATATACTAGAAGCTGAGTAATAAAATGTGCTTAATAATTTTTGTGCTGATTGTTGGTCTTGGTTCTACATATGGTAACATTTTTTTCTGCATATTACTTCTTTATTTTACTTAGTTCATAAAATACATTTATTTTTTCATAAATTAAGAATCCCAGTCTTTTTAGATATATCGAATTAGCAAATTTGTTTTAAGTAGTACACTACACTTTTCGTCGTTAAAGTTTATTGAATCGTGAGAATTTTATATTAGCTTATACATCAGTTGAATAGTTTAGGTACTACAGATGTATTATGTATGTACTGCAATGAAATAATATAAAATACGAGTACAGTTTGAAAAATTTTCTACCTTCTACGTAGCTTATGAAAATATTTTTAATTGGTTATAAACTTAATGTTTTTATGTACTATCCATTTCTGGAATATAGGGTTTGACTTACTTTATCACCTAAATTCTTGAATTGCAGAAATATGCAAAATAAAAAATGTAATTAAATCTTTTGTTTTAGTGGATGCATAAACAAGAATTCCGGTCATTTTGAGTTTGTTATATGTTATTTATATTTTATGCAGATAAAAATAAGTGAAATCAGGGTATTTGACTTTAATCTTAAATTTGTAGATGCTTCTAAAATTGAATCTAACTAAAAAAAAAAAAAAAAAAAAAAAAAAAAAAAAAAAAAAAAAAAAAAAAAAAAAAACACCAGTCAGTGATTTATATTTTAACCGATTTTCCCAAAATCAGTGTTCAGTAACTGATTGTTTTTGAACAAACACTAAATTATCCTTGCATTATCAAGCTGCATGCTAAAGATGTGTTAACAATTTTTTCGAGAGAAAACTGAATGCCGCTTTCGTTTTGAATTTAACATCATAGATATTTCTTATTTAATTTACTGAAGTTTGCTTGCTTTTCGAGTTCTTTGGAATTATACACATTGATAAGAAGATTTTAATGAGAAAAATAGGCATTCGAAATGAAATTACATTTCGGTTGGTTCACATCATGTTAATTTAAACCAGAGGTTCCCAACGAGGTCGGTATTGACCTCTAGGGATCGATAAAATTTTAACCGGCGTTAGTGATGATCAAGGAATCGATAGTCGAATATGCATCGGCAATCGATCGGCATTATGAAAATCTCATTGATTACAAAAAAATATGAATAAAATTGCAAATTGGTTAATGATATAAGCTATGTCATGTAATAAGGAAAAAAATCATAAAATAAATTAATAATTTATTATGAAAAACAAGAAACAAGTTAAATATTTTTGAGATTTAAGCATTGAGAAATTTTATTCTAAGTATTAAAAAATTTGCGTCACTGCATCAACCGCAGCAATAAATTAAGATAGTTCATTTGTGATTATTAGAATTTGTTAGAAATGCGATCATTAGAATTAGTGCGAAATTAGAATCTGGGATTTTATTTCTGAAAACTTGTTTAAATTTGTAAAGCTAAAAAATAATACTACTACCAAAAATAATGAAACATATATCGAATAAACTATTTCTTTCGGAACTTCTTTTTTCATATTCTTAGTCTAACTGTTAAGTTATTAAAGTGCAATTATTTGCATTATGATTTTGTTGTATGCTGTAAATTATGAAAAAAAAATGTAATGGGTCTATGAAGAAAACCGTTCTTTTACAAGGGGTCGATAAATCTATTATCAACAACTCTATTTTTGTAAAAAATTCTGAAAATTAATGCAGACATACAGTATTTTTATATTTATATTATGACGATCTACATTTTTAACACCAAAATGTTTTAATTTATAACTAGATAACAGATCATTTTATTAAGTTTTAAAATACCGAAAATTCGAAATCTTATTGCGGTTTCTTAAAAAAGATACTCGTAATTCAAAAGAAACGTTTAAAATTTAAAAATGGAGTTTAGTTTAGCTTTTACTAATGAAAGAATTTACAAATTTATTTATTAATTATTTAATTTATTATTATTATTATTATTTATTTTAAGATTATTTTAAATTAAGAGAAACGAATTTTTAAACCTTTGAACATCATTTAAAAATTATTTATTTACTTTTATTTATTTATTACTTCTAACTTTATTTATGACAATTATTCTTACGATTCAAAAGCTTACACTGAATTTTCGTTCATCTGCTTAACAAAAGTTTGAAAAACTTACATAAATTATTGCATCTATTTACAAATTGCTTGTATTATCTGCGGATAACTGAATATTGTATAATAATTGTAATATATTGTTGAAAATTGTATAGTAAATAAAATAATGAAATTAGAAATATAAACGTATGAAATTCACCAGATTTGGGGTTTAAAATAGAAATTTTTTAAGGTAAAGTTTATAAACAGTTTATGTCCTAGAATTATCGTTCAGTTTTGCTTGGTTTTCGAAAACCGCCCTATAATCTATTTACAAGCATCCTATGGAATCGCCTTGTGGAGGATTTGGGAAAACGGCTCATATCCACGTTACACATGGGAAAAATCACAGACACCAACCATGCAGCCAAGCCGTTTGCGGCGATCTAACCGAAAATAAGATCATGCAGTTTCGCATGCCTATCTTTGGCTTAATGTTATCATGGTAATGTATTATACTTTGCAGTTGCAAGTTTTATTTGCTTGCAAGGCTTTAAAGTATGTGCTTTTCTATTTTGATTTTTTAACCCAAGTGAGGTTTATACTAAATCTTTTTAAACCTTTGACTTGATGGTTCTCTAAAGACACTAAGTAATAGTTAGGAATACAGAAATACAGAAATAAATCATTGACCCTTTATAAGTTTTATGTTAATTTCGAAATAGAGCAAACATGATTTTTCATTTCTTCCCTTTTCATAGAAATTTAATTGGAAATGGGGTACTTACGTACGCAACCATCTTGGCGCAATCTGGCGATTTTTTACAGGCGAAAAGGTAAAAGTTACCTATCGGATGCAAGTTGGAGGTTTTCGAAAATATTTTTTGAACAAAATTCCCAGACTATCGATATTTATTGTAAACTGTCAAACATTATCAGCGTGGGAAAAGGAAACACACTTTAGTAATTTAAAATACAAAATTTTAATTATTAAATAAGTATTACGTGATACATTAGAAAATAAAACACATCTTTCTGTAGTTTTATGCTATTCTTCTCCCCAAATACACAGCGATCTGTTTACACTTAAAAAAAAAACACCAGAGAATTGCCGAGATCGCGCAAACTCCAGTAACGTCAGCTGTCTATCAAATGTATCCCCTCATTGTTCCCTTTAGAAAGTTTGCTTCAAAATTCTGTGTTCCTGAAAAAATGTTGCTGCAGTTTCTTCCATTGCTGTCAAATTCCATAAGCATATATGTTTAAATTAATTTTAAGGCATAACTATCATGATTTGTTTAAAAAACCGTTAGAATACAATAAAAAAAAGAACGCATGCGATAATAGCTGCTTAATTGAACGGTTATTATCAGTATGGTTGTCTGAGGAATTGTTATGCGCCTAGTTGCTAGAATTTGCCACATTCTGAAAATTTGTCTAATTCTACTAAAGTGGTTGCGATAATACGTAAATACCGAAAATGGTATAAAATAAGTGTAACTGAAATAATATCGAGGGGAGAAGGAGAATTAGTGAATAATAAAAAATGTATATCTGAGAAAGCGTTGAGCATTTCTAATTCTTGTTTATTTGTCACCTTTTTATAGGAGTATTCCCCTTACATAAGCTAATAAAGACGCAGTGATAGTTTGATAAGTGTAAAATAAATCATAATTGCTTCTGGGATTTAATTTATTATGCCATTACATGATACTGGACTATAACAGAATAATAGTTAATAGTAAAAGAAAAAGAAATAGTCATAATCTTTTATGGCCTTTAAAAATGATCTTTGTCCATTGTTCATAACACAACAAATGTCTATCCTGTAATGCACTTTGGTTTATGTTTGTTTCTGTGCAGTTTAATTTACTCGAGATTGGTTATTTTTTTAATTTTTATAAATTTCGCATAAACAGCCGCAGAAACATAAATACAGCATAAATATTGCAGAAGACGAAAACAGCTAGAGTTAAGTTTGTCGATCGAGGATCTATGCGATCGGTCGATGATATCTACAAGTCTTAACGACTTTTTGTTGGGTAACTCCTCAGCCAGGCAGATAAGAATTGTACATTCAAGGAGGATGGTAATTGTATTGAATTTGAATATCACTGAAGAATGTATTACTACAGTTATTACACAGCTGGACGAGGCTAGTGTAAAATATAGTAGAAATCGATATATAATCCATTTCGACATTTAGGTCAAACTAGATGAAAAGGTAATCACTGACTGAGCCATAAATGGCAGGCACAATGAGAACTCGGGGGAAAATTTTTGAGTCCCCCCCTCATTTTTGTTAACTGTGAAGGTGCAATCTTTTCAATTAAAATGCAAGATTACATTAAAATTCCGAAGACCATTATGATTCATTTTATACATTTATCTGTGCAATGCTTATTTCATACGAAATATAATTATCAATTCTTAGTTATTTGAAGTAGTTCTTAACTTATAACACATTGCAGTAGAACTAAAATTATCTGGATTTAATGTATCTAGATCTAGTTTAGTTAGACCAATCCCTTTTTAGGCCGAGGTTAAGATTATTACTAATTTTATTTCATTATAGTTAATTCGGTTTATAGCAAAGCACACTAAGGCTACCAGTTTAACATGCGGGTTGTCTTTATGGATGACTCTCTAAGGAAAGCTTCGTGCATTCGTGTTACACTTGTAGAAGCTCACGAAAAATCCCAATCAAAATAATCCAATACTTAGGGCTTACAGCACAGTCAAACTACCAGTATTCAACGGTCTTATTACTCGACCACTAGAAAACTCATTTAATTCCTTTTATTTATTTGAATAATACACTGCTGGCCACCCAAATTGCAACACCAAGAAAGACAAGAGATATCACAACAAAATTTATTTAGTAGATAACATGTTGACCAAGTATCAAATGATTAAATTTATAGACTTCTGTGAAGTGTGGTTCCTTCCAGAATCAGTAGCCAGAGTAGCCGCCATTGCTGAAGATCACCGCTGCCACACGCCTCGGCATTGATCCAAAGTGACTTTGGATGTGTTCTTGGGGTACTGCAGACCAAGCAGCTTCCACACGTTGCCAAAGTTGATCTGGTGGGGCAGCTTGGGATGTAATCTGGGTCAATCGTTCAGCAACCATGGACCACGTGTTTTCTATCGGCGAAAGATCCGGAGAGCGAGGCGGCCAGGGAAGCAATTCAATCTAGCGATTGACGAACAAACCTTGGACAATGCGTGCCACGTGTGGTCGCGCATTATCCTTTGAAATATGGCTGTGGGCAAGCCCTGAAGGTAAGGAAGGACAACTGTCTCCAACACCTCGGAGCTGTAGAGGTGACTGTTTAAAGTACCGGCAATGCGTACTAGAGGAGTGCGAGAGTGATATTGAATACCGCCCCATATCATAATACCCAGTGCAGGACCAGTGTGGCGGTGCATAACGCAGCTGTTCAGCATCCTCCCTCCACGGTGTCTCCAGATTCGAATCCAACCATCGTGGTGTTGCAGACAGAAGCGTGACTCGTCAGTAAAGACAATTTCATTCCATTCTGCCGTCCACAACTTTCTTTCATCGCACCACTGGCGGCGGAGACGGTAGACGAGGCAATGGACGTCTTGCGGACAGACCGCTCTGCTGTAAACAGCGTCGAATGGTACGCGCAGACACTGGATGATGCGTTACAGACTGAATGAGCTGTGCTATGGTTCGTGATGTGACTGAGCGATCCGTCACTGCCATGCGCACAATGTTCCTGTTATCACGTGAAGTGGTGCACTGAGGTGGATGCGATCGAACACGTCGGTCCGTCGTACCCTCCTGCATCCAACGGTTACATATCCGCATTACAATTGTTTGGTTTTGTCCAACACGACTGCCGATTTCCCTGAAAGATAATCCACATTCTCGGTAGGCCACTATCCTTCCTCTGTCGAACTCGGATTCTTGATCTCTATTTACTACGAGGCATAATTGATCGTTTTTTTGAAAAAAACCATAAGAAAAACACAACTGCCGAACTTGAAATCGTCGAAAACTCCAAGCCTTAAATAGCGATTTGAAGTGGCGCCACAGGCGCGCGTGATGTGCGTCAAGCGTTGAAATTCTAATCACTTGCATATCTCACCTCCGCTAATGCATGTTGTAAATTTCATGTTATTTGCATGCTTGCATCAGGGTGTTGCGTTTACGGCGGCCAGCAGTGTATAAAGTGATACTAGTACTCAGGAAGACTTTTTAAGAAGGTTATTGAATTAATTTCGATGATTGTGTTGGACGTGCAGACTGGTCTACATCAGAGATTCCCAACCTCTTTCTTGCATTGAGCGCTCTTAAAAGAGTGCTTTTTTTCATCGACGCCTTTACATTTTTCTCTCTAATGCACAACACACAACATAATCATAATACAAATAACTGCACGTAAATAGCTTAAAGATAAGAGTTAGATTAAGAATATGAACAAAAGTTTTGAAAATATTAAATTTTTATTATTTATTAAATTTATGATTTATTATTTTTTATTATTACTAGTTTTAATTTTATAAATCTAAACATGCTTTCAGGAGCAAAATCCTAGATTCTTATAGTACAAAATCTCCATTTCAATGTATGTGGTGGCTGCGGTTGGTGCAATGAGGGAATTTTTTTTAATATTTCGATTAAAACTGCTTAACTTTCAAACAATCTCGTTCATAAGTATGCAACTTGTTTCTTATCTTTTATAATAAATTATTGAATCAACTGAAACCTGCTTCCACTAGGTAAGAAGAGGGTAAAGTCAATGATATTTTTTTCTACCTGTATAGCTTTATATCGATAAACAATTAATTACAGTTTTACTAATAATTTTTTTAATAAACGGGATTATGTTTATGCCGATCAATTACCAGTGCATATTCGGCTGTCGACCTCTAATTGACCGCTTGATCATCACTGATACCCTTTGAAATTTCTTCTGCCTCCAGGGTGTTGATACCGACCCCTTTGTGAACTCCTAATCACATGATCAGTAAATACGTAGATCTCAGAAGAAACTTTCCAGCTGTTCTGATTTTTCCAACCTCCTGTTGGTTTATGCTCCCAGTCCAAGTTTTTAAATTTATACTACCTTAGAGTACTGTGAGAGTCATCTATTCTTCAAATTTAATTACTGAAGCATCTGCTTTAGAATGTCTTCACCGCTGTAGAATTCATTAAATTTTTGGATTGAGACATTGCTTTTGAAACGACATGTTTAGTCAACCTGTAAAATGAGAATTATGTTTATGAAGTGTCCATTTTAATCTGGTTTTTACACTTTTATACTAAAATTAAATATACTTGTTTTTTTTTCTAGGATCAAAATGCGGCGATATATCTGGAAAATGGGTCAATGAACTTGGTTCGCATATGACAATTGAACATCGACCTTTGAATAGAATAACTGGAGAGTATAAAACAGCTGTGGAAACTTTTAAAGGAGCTGCTGCATTAGTTTCTAACCTAACAGGTAAACAATGGTGCAGAATAAAACCAAATTCTGAGACAGTATAAATTCTTTTCTCTGACTTTCCTACACTGAAAGTTAGCAAAAGTAATAAGGTGTGAATCAGGCATCCGTTGAAAATGTTTCCTTTCTAATTTTTAATTTAATTTTAATATTTAAATTACGAAGCAATGGCAGTATGTTCAAAGGTAACATCTTAAAGGGATGGAAAAATCTTACAATATAAGAATTCTAAAATGATTCTCTAAACAAAGATACTTACTTACGGTTAAGCCGGTGTGCATACATACAAGTCTAATTTTTTCAAATAAATCCAACAGTACGACAGGCGCATTTGATTAATTGCCATGATGAATGTCGTGGACTTGTGCTGACCCTTGTCAGACAGTTGAGATTGGTAACAACAACAAATTCAACAGTTTGCATTTTATTTCTTTAAATATTTATCCTAGACGTTTGCTTTCAACGAAAACGTTTCGTAAAAATGAGAAGTAAATATTACAAAATCAAACTTATTTCAAGAAAGTGCTTTTGAAAAAAAAAACATATTTTTAAATTTTATAGGGTAAGAATTTCAGTTCATAAAGTATTCATTACATTTTAATCAGTTCAAAATTAAAAGGTGTCTCACCATTATGTGAAAAATTTGTGGAAGTTGTTTCGAGAAAGAATTTACCAAACTTAGGTAATTTTTTCCATGCATATTACAGACTTTAACTCGGGACTTTTGAGAAAAGAAGTTTGGAATTTAGGAAGCATCTATAAAACAAAACTTGTTCGATATTCAAATTAGTAATTTGGTCTTGGACAGAATAGAGTTTGCCATTAAATATGAATTTTTATTTTATGGAGGTAATTTTTTTCAGCGCCCTATCCACTCACAGTGTTGATATTCCTTTCGTAAAATTCTGTACTTTATTTTAAGAAATTTCATAAAAGGGAAGTCCATATGCGAAGTAAATATTCGTACAGATGAAGCTCATAGTCAACCTTTTCAAACACTAACTATATATCTAATAAATAACTATATGTAATGTTAGATCATTGGTTTTTCAGAGTCCCTTCCCCCCGGTAGCAACAAATATGACATCAGACTTTAGCAAAGCTATGTTTCTATTCTTAATTCATAAATTATAGGAATCCGTGTATGAACAGTGATGGAGATTATTTGAAGGGGATGGATTCTAGATTTAACTCTGGTAAGCTTTCAAAAGTTGCTTGATCTTGGGAAGCTTTTTTTATGAGCGTAGTATTATAGTATATGGCAAAATTAAATGTCCGAGTAGCAGCAATACTACATGATTGCTTGAAATTAAATAAGTCATATTGGTTAGAAAAGGGGAAGGGGAGAAATAACTCGAAGATTTAAGTTAAGAGCAATTACTGTCAGAAACTAGCAGACAAACAGACAGCTGTATAGACAGGAGGGTCGTCCACCTTTATTGCTTACAAATGCGATGACATCATCTAACTAAATTCGCTATGCGATGCTTAGTTGCAGAATAGTAGTGGGGTGTAGTGTCGGTCTTTTCTTGCGTTTCAAATCGTTGTCGTTTTGGGTGGTTCATTCTACTTCGAATAAAATCCCTAACAATTTTCTGTTGTTCTTCTTCGTTGGCAGCTGCTTCTACTCTTCTCATAAAGTCAAGGTGTACTGCGTCGTCTGACGTGATGATTATATCATTGATGGAGTCACCCTTCTTAATATTCTTTAAGTTGTTATCAGCCATTTTAGTTTTTCTATCCGTTTCGTCCGTTTTGCCTTTTCCTTTACTTTTTCTTTTAGGTCGTGGGTCTTTTAGAAATTCCTCTCTTCTAGAAGTACTTGGTAGTGAGAGCGTAGATTTTTCAGAGTCCGATATTTCACTTCTGTAATCATCATCCGTTAAGGGTGTCCTAAAAAAGGACATGATTGAAAAAGCGACTCCAAATGAGTCTAACTACTAATCGGTAAGGATCAAGCTAAGCAAAAATCACTGACCACCTACGGGACTGGGTCAGGGTAAGTACTGCAGAAGTGAGATGTGATTGTTGAACTCACGTTCTAAACTTTAAAAAAAAAAGCTATTGTATGTTATTCTATATATAGTTTGATAGTTTTCCTGTATGTTGTTGTGAGGTGTTAATAAATCGCTCTTTCTTAAAAAAAATAACTCCTAAATGATTGATTTATTGAATTTTTTAAGGATATACTACAACATTTATTTACGGTGATTTTTTTTTTTTTTTGTTATTTCAGCTTAGTATGAAATGTAGGTTATGTTAAATGAAAATGCTTTGGAAGTAATTAGAAATAAACTTTATAAGCAGCTGTTTCTAACATAACTGGATTTTTTTCTTCGTATTGCAATAAATAACTTTTACTTCTTAATATAACAATCTATGAAAGTGCTGAAATAGTAGCCCTGAAAAAACAACTATTCTTGGGCTGTGTTATGTATGTCGCTTTGTTTATTGTCTCGTCTCATGTTCTAGATTATAAGTAACAGCTCTATTTTTCTATGACTTCTCTACTAAATATCCATGATAAACATGTGTAATAAATAATGTATATCAACAAGAATATCGATGATGGAATAAACTACGATGTCAGTTTCAGCTAGCCCTTGAGTTCTGCGAATTATGGGTAATGACTTAATCATATCATAAAACAGATTGCTTGCTAGCGATAAATTTTTAATAGATCTCGCTAGCCGACAGGCTTAAGGGATTTTATAGTCTTGTTATATCTAGGACTTTATGCTGAATAAAATGTTTATACCTTTTAACTTTTTACGTCATTGTAGGTCTTCTGATTCGCCATAGCTGAAGAACGCGAATCGAGGAATCATTAATCGATGATCCTTCTGAAATCACGCTCCGCCAGTAGCAGACATGTTTTAGGTTGTTGACGTGATTCCACATAGTTCGTGAAGATTTTCGTAACGCCAAGCAGGGCAATTACATGAGTAGTTATAACTTCCATAACGTCAGGTCATGCCAGCTTATATCTAATAGAATCTTGATACTTCGGCGGGTCGAATTTTGGGGCAAATCTGGTCTTCGTTTACTTTCCCATCCATATGTGATGATACGCATAATAATCAGAGACATGTCTGCCGATGACATGATTTGCATCTATACCCCCACATCATCTGAAGTAAGAGAAGAGCAAGTATTCATGTCTCTATTAGGGATGAATGCAGTTTGTGATTTCACGCACTCTGCAAATCCTGATCCACACCTTTCCCATGATCAGATAGTTTAAAAACTTTGATAGCACTTTTCAACACTCTTTATTGGGACAACACTCTTTATGCGCTGCATCATATTACCCAAACACATTTGAACACAATATGAAATTTTTATGAATAAAGACTGATTTGGCCAGGCTATTTCAGTCAATTTCGATATAACATACTCCGCAAAGTTTCGGAATCGATCAGCATATTCTTTACAATCAGAATCTAGGTCTGATGAGTCAAAAAAGGCCACCTAATTATTTTATACTATAAATAAATCCAGTAAAAGTAACAGTTTAAGCAGCTTTGCAACATCTTTTATTAGAATGCCGAACGCTGACTTGAGGAAAATAATTTTGTGTGTACGCGATACCTTAATAGTCTCCATTTAATTTTTTCAAAGCCAGAATTTCAATTTTACGCGGTGAGCTTATAAAGGTATTTTCTTCCTCTTTACTGCATGCTTTCGTGGTGTGATAGTAGCACACTCGGCGCGTATTCAAGAGGTCTCGGTTTGAGTCCCGACGAGGGATTACTCATTTTTCACATCTCCTGGTTCAAAAAACCCTAATGACTCTACAGTGGCGCGTGAACTAAAAGGTGGCGGATGATGATTCTTCACTTCTTGGAGATTGGGTCCCCTAATCCCCAATCGCCCTTTAAAAGGGGGAGTATATAAGGTATTTTCTCCCTCTTTTCTGCATTCCTTCGAGTTGTAACGGTAGCACACTGGGCCCGTATTTTAGAGGAACAGGTTCGAGTCCCGGTGAGGGCATTGCTCATTTTGCACATCTGCTGGTTCAAAAAGCCCTATTGTCTCTACAACTGCAAAGCGTTGGCAGAGTTGCGATAGTGCTTCTTATTGACTGGTTTGGGAATTCATTCATTATTTTTTATGTGGGTGATGTGAAAAATGAGCAATGCCGTCGCCGGAAGTCGAACCTGGACCTCTCGAATATGCGCCGAGTGTGCTACCATTACACCACGAAGGCATGCAGAAAGGAGGGAGAAAATACTTAAAAATAATAAAATATTAATACTTAAAAATAATAAATAATTATAAATAAAGCAAAACCTTAAGTTTAAAGTTCTAATTTTCAATAATGCTGCAGGACACGATACTGATGCCCTCCCAAAATTGCATCCGAATGTATAGGTTCTATTATATCCACCGAATACCATTTCCTTAATCCAACCGTGAACCGAATCAATACATTCAAACCTGTTATGTCACGCATATTTACATCTGTGCAAATACAGCATTTCGAAAGAAAGCAGAACACAATAATGGCATTTTGGAAGTAATTCAATGGAAGGCACTAGATAAAAATGCGAAAAACCGGTAGTTTGTTCTAAACTAACAAGTTACAAAAGATTGTTATATTTATGGATCTTTGCAAGATATAGCTAGAGTCTAAAAAACGTTAAACACGGAAATCAAACTAAAATTCCAAAAGTAGTGTGGAAAAAGTTAGAGGTGCTGAGTCGCCTGTAAAATTAAGTTAAAAGTGCTGAGAACTGAAAGTTGAAATGCTGAGCAAGTGGATAGGTGTGGTCATGTATTGCAAGCGCCTGAAACAGGCGAAATATGGTAGGAAGTGTTTTAACAAAATAATTACATTAAGACTATGCCAATGAACTAGGAGATGAAAGCAAAAAATGTAATAATTAAATCATTAATTAAAAAAATGTATATATAATTTGACTTAATTAGATATATTAATGTAAATGTAAGTATTATGTGATGTACTAATGTATGTTTGATGTAATTATGAAATACTAATTAACAATAACAATGTAAGATTTCAAAAATGATGTAATTGTCTGTAACATGATAAAAATGAAAGGAAATGTATTAACAAGATACCTTAGGAATACGACAACATACTAGGAGATGCACAAAACATTCTTCAATAATTAGTTGCTAAATGAATGTTTAATGTAATTTGATTTAATTAGATATTCTAATGTAAATGTATTGTTTGTCTGATGTAGTAATTATGTTCGAAGTAATTATGTTATTAATCTGCCATAATCCAACTTTTGTTAATCGATTAAGTTCATTGTAATAATTGTATAAAGTGCTATTGTAATTGTACATTCAATACGAAAGTCTAGAATTAATGTAAAGTCTCTGTAAATGTATTGTTAGACTGGCTTCTGATGCGGGCTAACCGAACGCCCAGCGGCTACAGTAGTGCGGCGGAGCAACATTTGTCAAAGTCACTGACGAAGTTCTGGTACTCCGTCCACTTTTCCCTGTCCATGTAGAGGTGGGATAAAAGAGAGTTAAACGAGTTACTATGCATAACCCCAACAATTTCGTAAATATTTGTATATATATTTTGATCTCTAAAGTAGTATTAAAAGAAAAATAAGTGTGTTTGATCAGTATAACATAATATCAATAACCACCGAAGCGATGAGTCAAGATATTAGTTCTTACAGTAGTAAATTACAGAAAAATGCCGCAAATCAACACAGAATATATCGACAAAAAAGAAGTCGAAATTCAGCCTCTTGTGTGAGCTCATATGTGAAAATACAACAACGAAAATAAAGAAATCGATGCTATAACTGATTCAGGTACTCAAATTTCGATATTAAACAGCCACATTTTACGGCAAAGTGACCAAGATAAAGCCAAAATCAAGTTGATATCTGCATTCGGCGAAGAAACAGAAAGAAAATTAATGAGGTTATTTATGTCATTGAAAGACGAAGGATTGGGATTGAGTAAGTTACCCTTTAGACATTCTGGCGGCAGTGACTGATCGGTTGAACGGGAATTGTTTATTATCTTCAGAGACCTTTAAACTCAAGCTCAATGCATGTGGATTAACGGGGGGAATGAAACTCAAATGATGAAACGGAGAAACTACGTGGTGTCAAATGCAACCGAAATACGCATTCCTTTCGCATACGAAAAAAAAAAAAAAAAAAAAAAAAAAAAAAAAAAAAAAAAAAAAAAAAAAAAAAAAGCAAAGTAGGGATGATATAATGTATGGTAACATCACTCATTCAGTAACAACCCCAATACAGACGCTCGAGAATAATCATCGTAATGATGATGCTATATTGAAATTTCGCGAGGAACTGATGTTTTGCCGTGCTTTAACAAAAAGTAAGGATTAATTTGAAAATGGGAAAAGGAAATTTGATAGAACTTGATAAACTTGAGTAAGTTACCCTTTAGACATTTATCTAATTTTTTATAAGCGCTAAGTAATGAGAGATTCCATCCAGCAACTTCCAAAGAATCCAAGAAAAGATGTTTTAAAATTAGCTCATGAATTTGTTTTCGGAGTGACGTGGGAATAAAGAAGACAAGAGAGACTCAGGTATAATTTTTACTAGCCCAATATGGCTAAAGATATTACAGAATATTGCCAATTATGCGGAACATGTTAGTTAAGAAATACCGAAAAAGCAGCCAGTAAAATTCCTATTACTCTAGGGCCTTTATTTACCATTAGAAGTAGTTAATTTCGATATCATAAGGTCCTATAGAACTTCCTTCGGCTAGGAAACATAAATATATTTTATGTCTAGTTGATCAATGTTCACGTTGGTCAGAACCATTACGTTCCAGCAGCAAATACTATGTGCGAGAACTCTGTTGGAAGTGTTTAGAAGAACTGGTGTTGAAGTCTTCACAGAGTTGTAGCAGACCTTAAACTAAGCGAGTAAAAAGTTTCGGTTTAGGAAACGCGTTGGCGTGGTTTGAAAGTGTATTGCCACAAGGTGTGTGTGTAACGATGGTACTATGTACAATGTATATAATGAATTAAAAAAGTATTATAGCTTTTAAATCTGGAGTTATTTCAAAGAGCATACTTCACATTTTTATGAAACCACCAGTAAGGAGGAAGCTATGAGGAATTCTAATGGTTTAGTTGCAGGTTTTTATTGGTGATTTGTTGGATTTTGCGAGAAGTGAAATTTGCTTTGATTATAAACATTTGATGTTTTGCTTCACATTTGAATTCTGTGTAAAATGTCAGAATTAGCTAAGAAAAGAACTTAGGGCGGTTAGGTCTATGTTAACTAATTAACAAAGTTGAAGCTTTTATTATTGAAGATTCTACAGAAATGGATGTAACAAATAAAACAGATACTTTAAAAGAATTTCAGGCCCAATAACTAGATAAAAAAACCAATTTAAAACGCATAAACGATGAAGTTAAAACTCTTTTTGATATTGATGGTATAGGAAATGGAGTTACTGTATCAGAGGAATATTCAGAAAAAATTATTATTCTTGGAAACAGAAGATAATCAATGTATACAGTTTCGCCTTCTGTGGTACCATAAATTGTACGAGAACTCTAAAGTGAATTGACTTATCACTACGTCTATGAAATTACGACAGAAACGCAAGAAGAGTGTAAAAGATCCTTTCATTTAAAGATAAAAGTTTAACAGAAGGCACTGCTCGTGCTTGCACAACATCCAGCATTTATAGCTTGAATAAAAAGTAGCGAATTTGACTTAACTAAGTAAAATTTAAGTTAACTCAACGGCTACACAGATAGAGAAACGCGCAAGTTGGCTCAGATCTTATATCAGGGTGACAAGCCTAATCAGGAGAATAACGCAAGACGAATGAAAGATATGAAACTTGTTTGCTGTGGGGGTCTAAGCCAGCGGATTTAAAGAAAAACTTTCGTCTAGAGAAATAAAGACTTCAGGATTTAAAAAACAATAATTTAAAAAATAATGAATTGTTGGCAAATGAATATAAGGACTTTATAAAGATCAGCAGAGTAAAAGAATTATTGAAAAATATTCTAGGGCCCCGAAAGAATATTTCGTGCCACATGTAGCAGCTGTGAGAACCGATAAGGATACAATGCAAATTTGAATCCCAGTATGCCGGATATTATTTTGAATTTCAGGAAATACGAAATTGTATTTTGTGCTGATACAAATAAAGCCTTTTTGATGATTGGAACATCTGAAGAGGATAGGAGATTTTTAAAGTTCTTGAGGTTTATCAGAATGAAGACTACAAAATAATGCGTATGACAAGTTTGCTATTTATTTTATGTGCAGCAATAAAAAGATCCCTTTGTAGAGACCTTAGGTATTTTTTGAAAATAGGAGAGATGAAAAATGAGCAATACCCTCCCCGGGACTCGAACCACGGACCTCTCGAATACGCGCCGATTGTGCTGACCAGTACACCACAACAGCATGCTAAGAAGTCGGGAGAAATACCTTATATACTCCCGCTTTTAAAGGGCGACTGGGGATTAGGGGACCTAATCGCCAAATCCTGATGGTGAAGAATCATCATCCATCACCTTTTTTAGTTCGGGCGCCACTGTAGAGACATTAGTTATTTTTTCAAAGCAAGAGAGATGAAAAATGAGTAATACCCTCGCAGGGACTTGAACCACGGATATGCGCCGAGCGTGCTGACCTCTACACCACGAAGGCATGTTAAGAAGGCGGGAGTTTACAAGAAAAAAATCCGAATCTGTTGAAATCTTGAACAGCTCTTAACTGTGTATAGAATATTCATATTTTGGGCGAAATGGAGTTAAAGAGGCTTTGAAGCCGTGTTGATTTTAAAAGAGGTAGGTATGATTTTGCTGAAATTAAAAACTAATTCTGATAAATTGAGGTTATTGGGTGAATAAAATTGACGTAGCGAAGACAATCGTATTTCTAATTGTCAGCTGAAGATCTTAAGAACGAAATGGAATTTAGTGGATGATAAATTATTTTTGGATATAACAGGGTTAATGGAGAGTTTAAAGAAACTGAAGAGTATTAAGCGTTATATACTACATATTGCAGCAATGGCTATTTATCTGGTTGGTTTTATAACTCCATTTGTAGTTAAGATTAAGTGTTTGCTGCAGGAAATTTGGGAGCGTGGTATTTGGTTGGTATGATGAATTGCTGAATGACCTTAGAATGAAGTGGATTAACTAATGTTCTGAGGTTAGATGTATAAAGGTTGTTTCTATTCCGATAAATTTATTCGTGTATTGTAAAAATTTAAATTCAGAAATATTTTGCGATGCGTCTCTTCTAGCTTAGATGTGTAGCGTATTGTCGTTACTTAAATGATAAGGGAGACATTTCGATGCCATCTGTTATGCCGAAAAGCAGAGTTACTCCTTTGAAGAAACTGACGTTGCCATGATTGGAATTTATAGCTACAGTCCTAAAAGCTACAATAGGAAAGTATATGGGCGAGGATTTTAAGGATATTATTGATAAGTTTGTATATATAAAGATTACTTAATTGTTCTGGATTGGATAAAGGGTTTCACAGAACAAAGGTACCAGTTTGTCGGTAACAGAGTGGTTGAAGTGCAGGAAAAATCATATTTCAGATCGTAGAATCACTGTAATCGAAAGGCACTGTAGTGTAAAGGTAGTCTTGTTGATTTAGTTAGTAGAAGCGTACCAACTTGGTGTTTGTTGGAAGACGAACGTTGATAGTGTGGTCCACTGAAAAAAAAGAGAGCTTTTTTCCTAAGCATTCAGTGAAGGACGTACCATCAGAAGTAATAGAAACCGAGAGAAAAGAATCTGTTGTGCATACTACTGTGATTAAGAATTATTTGATTGATGGACTACTCCATAAATGTTCTTCTTGGACAAAACTTTTGCGAGTTATAACTTGATATCTTAGATTTGTTGCCAGTCTTAAGCGGTCATCCATGATAAAATCAATGGTGGAAACGGATGGATAAAATCAAATTTTCGGCAGATTGCGGAGCTAGTCGTAGTTCATTCCTGAATAATCAAGTCTGTGCAACTTGAAGAATTTAGTGAATAAATCTACTCAATATATTCCACCCATTCTTAGACGATGAAGGTGTTCTCGGAATGGGAGGAAGGCGAGGAAACGATAGAGTAGAGCAGAATGTAAAATGTCTAGTCATTCTGCCTAAACCACACTATATTACAGAACTGATAATACGACATTATCATTTTAAATATCTTCATGGAAGAATACACGTGCTGCATTCAGAAATCAAACAGAGGTACACTGGATATCAAACCGAAATATTAATGCACAAGCAGGAATTTGGAAGACCATTTGGAAATGTGTAACATGTCAATACAGGAGTGAGCTATTATATCAACTGATGGGAGATCTTCCAGCATCCAGAGTGAATCCCAAAAGTGCTTTTTCGGAATGTAGAGTGAAGTTTCCTGGTTAAGTTAAATCGAAGAAAGGGCATAACATTGGAGCAGTAAGATATACGTTTGTGTTGTTGTGTGTTTGAGTACCGAGGCTGTTCATTTAAAATAAGCTGTGTACATGACGTCTGATTTCTTCATAGCAGCTCTAAAAGGATTCATCATTAGATGAGGAAAACCGGAGGAAATGCATAGTGCAGACATGGCCAAACTGCAGTTCGCGAACTACTTGCGATCCTTTGCCATCTGAAATGGGGCTTGTTTTGAATAAATATAGTTTAAGTTTTTAATACAAATGGAATCTGAAATAGAAATCAAGCAGGGTCACGTTTCTTTATTAATCTCTAATTTAATTTCTGATATTATGTATGTAAAAATTTGATAGATTTCAAACTGTCCACTGCTGGCTTATTGTCATAGCAATAAATACGTAAAATTACAAATAATTTCATTTCTGGTAATTAATATTCTGGTCATGTTACTTTTTGAACAGGTAATAGTCATCGGAGTACACTAATATGAAGTTAACCTGAAACGCAATGCTAATATTTTTCTTATTTATTCTCCCTAATATTTTTTTCTCTGAAGTTAATTTTACTTCAGACAGTATCTGCTTACGTTCCTGTGTGATTTCATTGCTCACAACAGTCGTGATCCACCTGGAATATTTGCTATTTCTTGAAGGGTACTACTTTTTTTCAGTCCTTGAATGGTATGAGTAACCGCTGAAGAAACTTGCTTCACCTTGCAATCCATATAGAACTCTTTTAAATTGTGCAAGAATTTTATGAGGATTTTATTTTTGGTGGAGTAAACCTTCTTACTTGATTAGAAGACTTGTCTCAATTTTCAACGGAACTCCTTCAAAATTAATTTCCTGCCCTTAAACGAGTCAAGCATTTTTATGCAATTGCTTCACAAATTTCACAACCATTCACAAAAATATGCTTAATAAACACTTTTCAACATCATACTCAATCTTTCGTAATAATTCCTTGGTAATCCTAGGCAGAGATCACAATTTATTTCACCAATGGTTGTGCATAGTGAAATATTTGGAGTTGAGGAAAGAATCATTGGTTTGACAATGATTTAAATTTTAATCAAAATGTTTAATTCCCATTTTATCAAATATTGTTATTCCAGATGGAGATCTTTCACCTTACTCATCAAATCTTCATATCAATAACGTTGCATCAAGCAATGAGGAATTAACAGAATACAAACGTCTTAGAGAGAAGAACTCCAAAGTTTCTGTCAAAATCGGCACATTGGGATTGGTGAAATCTCTTTAGCTTGCGACATTTTCTCATATTTTTCGATTTCTTGTTTGATGACCTTATTTCTTTTTACCTCGCACACATTTTGCTGCACTAGGTTAGAGTCGCAGGTAAATATTTGCTGCCCGGCATATCTAAAATTTTTTCCCCATAGTGCTGCTCCCCTGCAGTTGCAACGGTTTGCCCGCTTCTAATGCCAGCTTTGCACTTCTTTTAATCTGTTGATATTTTTTGTCCTCCTAATTTTCGATCATTATGTTCGTCTGACACGTCTTTCATAAAAGCTTCGTAGCCAAAAAAAATTTGTACAATGATCCACTGCTTGATCACTGCAAATTTCAGGCAATAATGTGAAATTTTGCTCCCGTAAACGCTTATTTTTAAAGTCTGATCTGTTATTTTATAAAGTGTCCTCTGCCTACAGATTTCATTTCAAACTCCATTTGAAATGAAACAATGGTGACAATAATTTATTTTAAACTTCCTTCTGAGTTATTTTACTTGGAAATTCAAGGCGAAACGGTAAGTAATTTGAACGCCTTTATGGGTCCAAGACTTAGAATATGGTGGGTCCTATTTGGCAAGATCTTAGGAAACTATCATGCAGACTTCTGCCATGTCACAAAAGGTCTTCACATCAAACATCTGTGTATGTTCATGGAAATATGAAGAGTTATGCGTTCCTGGTATATCTGCATTTGCAAAATAAATTCATTATAGTAGTGAAAAGTATGTTTCCTTCCGGTAACATTAGCTTTGATTTGCCATGTATTTGAAAAACAGCTAAAAATTAAACAGCTAGTTTGAAGAATTCGCCTGGTAGGCAGTTGGAATATGTGTTTGATGAAGCGACGAACCGGTATAAACTATTAGATTTATTGGAAATAGGCTATACATGTTCAGAATTATCGTAACGATTGAAGAGGCGGTTTCGAGAAGTTTCAATGAGCGCATGAACTTCGTTATTTATGTCCAAAATTGCCGGGACGATTTGAGAGATAGTTCCGAGAATTTTCACTAATGTGTCTGAACTTCATTACGATTCGAGAGATAGTTTCGAGACTTTTCAATGATGCGAAGTGTATTAGTTATTAAAACATTCTGGCAAATTCCATTGGATGCCACTCTGAAATACTATCAGTCAGGGCTGTCATGAGATACTGATTATTCAAATACCACTCAAATTGTAATTATATTCTTTTCTGGTGAATTCTTCTACACTGGGCATCAGTAAAAGTAGTTATTCCAAAGTTTTGGGAAAAAATGTCTAACAATGTCTTTGGTTAGGATCCAGTGGAGAAACAAAACTATTTTTTAAGCCAAAGCCTAAAGAAGTTAATAGCTTATTTTTGAATAATTATTCTTTCTCGAATAACAATTTCTCTGCAGTGCGAGTTGATGTGTGTTAGTTAATTTATCTTTTCTAAAAGACTACTCATGAGAGGGGGGAACTTTTTATTTTCTTTGGACTTGACTTCTTACACGGGAACTTTACTTACTTCTTTTTTCTTTTCTTGCGATTTAACTTCTTAGTTACAAATTTTTCTTTCTTGGGGGAAAAAAACAAGCAAAAATACCCACTCAATTTTCTTTTAAATATTGATTTGTAATTTACTCAAATAAATTACAAAATTTTTTTTTTTTGGGGGAAAAAACAAGCAAAAATACCCACTCAATTTTCTTTTAAATATTGATTTGTAATTTACTCAAATAATATTTTTAATGTAACTGTAGACCAATGAATATGTTTCCGATTCATTTTAATTATATTAAAATAAAATAACAATAATTATAAACAGAGAGGTATAAAGAAGAAAATCAGAAGAAAATATTTGGTTTCTCTACCTGAAGAAAAAACGCTCAGTTGCTCAGTACAAGGTTTGAAACTTTTTATTTTCTTTGGACTTAACCTCTTACATGGGAACTTTACTTACTTCTTTTCTTGAGATTTAACTTCTTAGTTACAAATTTTTCTTTCTTGGGACTATTTTCTGAACACAAAACAGTAGATATAAGATGTACTTATTCATATTTATACGCAATCATGTTAATCACATATGCATTAATTTACTTCAAAAACTTCCTTATATTCAAAAGTCTCATTATTTTCGAAACGATAAAACTTTGGACTTACGGCTCTCGAACATTCATAGAATGTATCATACGGCTTCCATCGTCCTGGAGTTTGGCCATCCCTGTTACAGTGACTGGGGCACTAACTTTATGGGTGCCAGTAGGCAATTGAAAGTATACCGTTCTGACCAAAAGGTAGCTAGATACTTAACAGAGGAAGAAATTATGTGGAATTTCAATCTGCCTTATGCCCCACACTTTGGTGGACTGTGGGAAGCTTCGGTAAAGGCTATGAAATATCATATGAGAAGCGAAACTGGTTTTCAGGTTCTAGGGTTTGAAGAATTTGTTACGTATTTAGCAGAAATTGAAGTTTGTCTGAACTCAAGACCGTTAGTAGCAATTTCAAGTGATCCAGATGATTTTTCCGCGATTACACCTGGTCATTTCTTGATGGGAACATCGTTAAAGCCTATCTTGGAACCAAATACGTGCGAAGCGAAACTACCACTTCGTAATCATTGGAAACTATTGCAATAAATATTTGTGCAAGAAATATACAAAGGATTATTTGACTTAGGTTCAAGTATGAACAAAGTGGTATTGTGCTTCGCCAAATATTAAAATAAATGACCTAGTGATAGCTAAGGAATAAATCACCATCCTTAAAAAAATGATCGTATCACGGAAGTTTATTCAGATAAAGATTACAGAGTCCCTGTTGTAAAATTAAAAACTGCGGGTGGTGAACTAAAGAAACCTTTTCATAAATTGCGCGCGTTACCAGTAGAAAGTTTAGTATCGTAAAGAATTTTGAGCTTTAACCTGATATTCATTTTAAATACATAAAGTTTTAATATCGATTAAATTTGGTAATTCATTGTTTATATCCCTATGTTATTTTAGAAACTCATTTATATGCATGAAATGTTTATTCTAGAAGTTATATGTTTACTAAGAATAATGTTAAATAAGAATATATGCGGTGCTTATTATTGCAAACTATATTAGCTTGTTTATTAGTATATGCAATTATTTTAAGTTTTATATTCTGCATTTCGTGTAGGTAGTTATTTGTAATAATTGATTTTAAAACAGATAATTTCATGTAAGAGGTAATTTAATGTCCTGAACGGTCTTCCGTAGGGAGTATGCTGAGATCTTCTGTAGAAGATGCATTAGCAAACCTGAACTAAATAAAAAGTTTCGGTTTAGGAAGGGCTTTGGCATGAGTTGAGACAGTAGTGTTGCGAGGGTTGTGTGTTGTATTACGATTACGAGGTACTATGTATTATAATGTATATACTGAATCAAAGTGTTGTAGCTTTCAAATGTGAAGTTATTTCAAAGAGCATACTTCACAACTGGTATTCCAAAAATTATTCCATGTGATCAAGGACCCAATTTTATTTCTCACCTGACACAGGAATTTATGAAGAGTCTTGGATGTTATCCAGGATTTTCAATTTCAGGAGATCCAGATAGAAATGGTCTCGTAGAGTGGGAAAATCGAGTTTTGAGAAATGCTTTTCGTTATATCTTCTGCAAAATTCCATCTATTTGGGATAAATATCTATCATATTTGCTTTTTACTACAAGTTAATGTATGGTCGAGAGATACGTGTCGCATTAAGTGTATTGAGGTCCAGTTTGAGTGGTGAGATACCGATACCTTTAAATATAAAGCAATCAGTTGTTGACTATATACAGAAAATGGAAACACACTTAGCACGAGCAGCTAATCAAGCATCGTTCGTAGAATCTGAGAAACAAGCACACTCGAACTACTTTAATCACCGAGCTATTTCTAAAGACTTTAAAGTAGGAGATAAAGTTTATTTACTCATTCCTGAGACATTCAATAAACTTTACGCAAAATTGGCTACTCCAGGGGAGATCATAAAATATTACCCATCTCATTCATATGAAATCAAACTCTTGGATGGAAAAATAAGATATGTTTAGGTGAATAAAATTAGGAAGTACATAGTTAGAGTGAACGCCGTGGGTGTTATTTTTGAAAACGTAAAAGAATCTGAAGAGTTTATCCAACTCCGTAAGCTTCGAGATATAGGAAGTATTCTTCAGAAACGGAAACGAACTTTTAACGAGCTATCAACAGTAAGCAAATTTGACAACTCATAAGAAAATATGAATCGTTATTTATAAGTAAAGTGAAAATTACAGATGTGGGCTGTCATAAAATAAAAGAAAAACCCAAATGAAAGAAGGAATAAAACGTATACTTACCTAATTCTTCAAATTTTAGAGGCGAAATTTGATGAACAAATTGAAGAGATGATAGAATTTGATCTAATGGAAGAAAGGAGTGTTGAAATTTCATATCTCATAGTTTGTGTAAACAAAAAAGTTGGAGGAATTCGTCTATGTGCTGAGTATCGCGCATTAATTGCTAAAACAATTACGGAGGATTTTCCAATGGAAAACACAGCAGAACTTGTACACTCAACACTTCATTCAATATCAACACTTCATTTATTACGAGGATATTGGACTATTCCTATGGATCCTGAAAGTCGTGATAACACTAAATTATTTAAATTCCTCGACAACATTACAGATTTAAAGTTATGAGTTTTAGTCTGAAAAACACTTCAGTAACATTTCAAAAGGAAATCAATGAAACACTTTACGAATACAGAGATTTTGCCAGAGTATATATTGACGACAAGGACTGGAAATCCTATGATTCATTTAGATATGATGCTCTCCAAGTTGGAAGAGCTTTGCCTTACAGTAAATATAAGCAAATGCGATTTTACCAAATCACAAATAAAATATTTGGGTCATGTAATTTGTCTGGGAAACTCTAAGCGGATCCTGAGAAAATGAAAGCAATTTCTAGCTTATCAAAATCGAAGACAAAGAAGCAACTCAAACGTTTACTAGGTCTATGTGATTACTATAGAGATTTTATTCTAAAATATTCTGAAGTAGTATATTCACTAAACTTGCAAAGAAGAAGATACCTGATGAAATACCATGGAAAGAGCACGACATTGCTTTTGAGGAACTTAAGAGCGCTCTGATTAAAGCTCCATCGCTGTATACACCAATTTTGGGCCAACCATTTATTATATATTGTGCTGCCTCTGAAATAGGTGTTGCGGCATGTTTATCTCAAAATTTCAATGAACACAAGTCAGAAGTTAACTCGAGCTCAGCAATCCTGGTTTACAACTGAGAGAGAAGCATATATTATTGGATGCAGATTAAAGAAATTTGAAACATGGATTTTCGTGTCTAAAGTTGAACTATACACCGACCATAATCCCCAACATAACTTAATAAAATGTGCGCTGCGTTCATCTAGACCACAGCATTGGCCTTACAAAAATAAAATACTGATATGAAACTCTGTCCAAGAGTCAAAATGGGTAACACAAATATCTCATCGAAACTGATAGAAGAATGACAATTCATGTTCTTACATGGACAGAAAAACATTTTAGATACTTGATGAGATGTGCAATTCATGAAGACTTTCATTTGAGTGATTTAGACTGATTTGTTAATTTCTTATTTTCTATAAACCTTACGTATTGCAGGATATTTATTTACTTTGATAAATAATATTTGTAACATTATAGGAGTTACATAGTTTAGAAGTAATGTTCTTAATAACTTTTTTTAAAATTTGCCTTTAAGAATATTTACTTATAAGAGCTAATTATTTTACAATGGAAGAGACACACGAAATCGATTGCCCTCGAAATCGATTGAGTGTTTTTAGTGAATGTACGCCAAATACAAGGTTGTGTTAGCGAATTTGATTAGCTAATTATTTTGTTATGCAAATGCAATATTTTGCATTCTTTTTAGTTTTAATAATGAAGTATCAGTTCAGCAGACATAATAATGGATTAGGAGCACTAGGCTTTTTGTTTTTAGAATGTGTTTAGATATTCTGCCTCACCACAATCTTAGGAAGAAGGTGTAGTGCCTATTCCTCCTAAACTTTTATCTTAAACGTAATTAAAGTCTTTTAGGTGAAGGAGATAGTTATTATTTGAATTTGTGTAAATCATACTGTTCCGTGCGTACAGGTTCGTTACGGATTGAATGCACAAGTCGTAAAAAGTTAACAAAAATTTATTCTTTTCACAAGAAATAAATCAAAATGCTGAAATATTTCTTCAGAGATATTCGCACAGTATCACAATATCTCAAACGTTTAGCAAAAACTCAGTTCAAAAGAGATAAAATAATTCTATCTCACAGCGAAATCGCTACAATCAATAACAGCATTAAGTAAACAAACAGCAGTTCGCTTTTTACAGCTACAACTACAACAAGAACTACTGAGATGAGGTGTTTCAATTCGGCTTTTATAAGCTTTTTAATTATCACTAGAACAATCTCGATTTTTCTGGAGGGCAACAGTAATTACGAGATATTTATTTATTAAACATTAAATGCACGCGCTTTGTTATTTTTATTTTTTCAACGTAGCTTTCTCTTCAAAAAACGTCTGCGTTGCACGGGAAATATAAAGCAATTTTAATTACAATTCTAAATAAATAGCCAAATAAATGTGAAATCCGTAACAGTAAATTATTTATTGATCTGAACTATACCTAACCTTTTTTTTTCATAGAAAGTTAAGTTTGTGGAACTCGATACTTTGTCGTACTTGCAATGTATTAATGATATAACTTCTGCATTCGGCAAGGGTTTACTGTACCCTGCTCATTCCCGAACGAGAAACGCATCGACTACATTTTCATTCGCGAGTTGATTTTACGTTGCAATTATATGTCGTAATCAGTTTATTTAGCTTATATTTACATTTTAACAATTTAACTTGCAGGTACTTATCTGTCTGTCAGTGATGGAGCTCTGATAGGATTTTCTGTCTTGTTCAATCGAGGAGCATCCTTGACATCTTGGGTTGGTACGTATTAAATCTTCACGTTATTACTTTTAGATTTTTAAAATCTCTTTACGCTTATATGCCTAAAGGGATTTAAAACATTGGCATAACATTGCCTTCTAACTGGTATGGTTGACTACAGCTGTAGCTATGCCCACTGATTTGGTCTAGTACTACCAGCTTTCTTCTAGTACTACGTTTGTTCACTGCACGTCGTTGTATCCCTAATTTACAGTTAAAGAAGCTGTTTGTATGTTTCCGGTAATTATCAGTAGTGCATGATACGTCTGAGCAGTTTTCTTCCAAGGCCTGTTTTGGATCTGACGATGGTTATGATAATCTGTTGAAACACTATTGTTGAGCAGAAATAACTCCCAATTACCTGTCGTGGAGCTGTACCCTTAGCTTGAAAACAAAAACTACTTCAATTGTGAAAAGATATTTTTCTACCACTCAAAAAATAAACAACCAGTAAATAAATAGATGCGAAAAGGATTACTTACCCTTCTCTCCCTTCTTTATAATCCAAATTAATTGCATGACAAATGGCGAAGATAGCTTTTCACCTTTTGTGTTTTATACAAAGAATGTATTGTTTGAATTCTTACTTCTGCTTTCTTCCATGACGCCAGTCTACCCGTCTTTTTACAATAAACAAATTTTTTCTGCTTATGGACATCTACCGCCATCTCTGGGGAAAATCTGAGTCAAACATTTAAATGTTTTAACAATGTCATCTTTTCGATTCATGCGTCGGATGTTTCATCTTGAATACCAACGCGATTCTTTCAGGCCGATGATGAAAAATGCAAAGTAATTTCAACACTTGTGTGAGTGAACGGAGGATACTCAGTTTATTTTTGACGAAATGATTAGTTACCCAGAAATACTTAACACGGTATGTTTTTCCCCGTACTGTCTAGACACTGTGAGTGCATGCAAGGGCTATGCATTTTTTAATCTACATATTTGACTAAGCCATGATTATTTACTCATTATTGTCATTATGATCGGAGGTTCTTATGCACGAATTTTGCAGAATAAATGACATAGTGTGTTTTTGATGGCTGACCCTCAGTATTAATATATTTTGGAAAGTTTAGAGAAGCTTTTTTAACTGTATGAACTTATGAAATGTACGAAATTAGTTATGAACTCCCAGAACTCAAAGAATTAGCTCAAAATTAATAAGGCAATTCCATTTGTCTTTTGTTTACTATACAAGATTTTTAACAGCATAAATGCTGTGTTTCATTATTTATTGAGCTAGATATGTTACAAACTTAATTTCCTAAACAAATCAAATAATGTACGTTCAATAAAAATAAAATAGCTGATGTGTACACCACATTACTTCCTTGTACGGAATATTAAATTATACGCATTTTTTCCTGCAGTTCATTTAAACTTAGTGAATTGAATTAAATCAACTTTGTCGATAGCGCATAAAACACAATAGAATAAATGCATGCTTTAAAATTCGATTCGCTATATTTATTTACCAGGTAGGTTCATTTAACAGTTTTACATCTCATTCATTTTATAACTCAGGGAGCACAAAAATTATATCATCTGAAAAATTATCTAATCGTTTCCACATGTTCTATTCAAATACTGTAATAAATTTAAAACGGTGTATAAAAGAAGTTGACTAATTAAAAAAGAACCAGTTCTTCACAGACGATTCAGCGCTGCTTACCTAATGCGCATGTGCTACTCATAAACATTCTTCTCTGTTAATCAACATCAATTCAGTTAAAACAGTTAAAAAAAATCTGAAAGCTTTCAGATTTTACATTAAGTTCAAAGGGACGTTTTTTTAACGTTTTGTGTGTTACCTTTATTTATTAAATATTCTCTTCGCACTTAAACCATAAAATTCAGTTCAACAGCAATATCGCAGAATAATTTTAAAATGAGCATATCTTTAGAATTTCCGATATACAGTCTCTCGCTGGATATAAAAATGTTTTTTTTTTCTCGTAGAGTGTTGCCATTGCTCGCTTTGAAATCCTTGAGTTTGTTAATCAAAAATTCGTTAAAGTTTTACAAAATATGGTTTTACAATATATAATTTAAAAAATATATAAGACAAATTCCAAATTTGGGCTTCCAGATGCCCATATATTTGGGCGAAAAAGTACGTTATTCAAAATTTGATGGCGCTAGATACCGTTGTTTTATCACAGTGTGAGAAACATAGATAAATTTATGCAGATTTTTCATTATTTAATTTCTTTAAATGTAATTCAGGGCTCTAATATTTGGTGGCAACAATTTGAAAAGTGAAACGACACTTCAATGCAAAATGCCAAAACGAAATTAATAGCCCTTCTGAGTTAATGCTTCTCTTTGCTAACAACTTTTACAATTAAAATTATAGTTTCTACGCAAAAACAAGCAATTCGGCCAGCAGGCAAGAAGGCAGATTTTTCGGTGCACAAAACTAAAATTTTCCTTTTGGTCCCACTCAGCAAAAAGACATTGAAGGTGCTGAAAGAATTAATTCAATCTTATGCTATGTTTCAAATGTAAACAAATATGGCTACTAAGGCAAAAAAAAATTAGGCTTAGCTGCACTTAAACAACTCTTAAATTGTTGGTAATTCTACAGATATTACATGCAGATTAATAATTATCAAGGCATAAAAACCTTAACCGGAAGACAAGAGCAACGTAATTCAATCATTTAAAAAATGCACAATTTTCCAAGATATAAGAAAAAAAAACTGAGCTCACTGAGCCAAGTAACACAGTGGTTATATATATTTATACACTTTTGGTGCGGCGGATTGCAACCAAAATAGGAGGTGCACAACTACATATTGTAGCAATCCTATATATAATATTTGAACGTTCTGAGGCTACTCGTTTTTGAGTTACGCTAGGTACATACGTACGTACAGACGCCACGGAAAAATGTCTTCTGAATGCATTTTAAATCAGTTTTATAATTCGTTTAGGGTAAAAGAGTCCTTTATTCTCTCCTTACGTACATATGTCTCGCAAATATATCGTTAAATATCATTCGATAGCATTCAAAATGGATATTTTCTTTGAAATATGGTTGCCGGAATTTTTCGTGATTATAATACTTCTTTTACGTCGTACAAGGAAGTAAAAATGCAAATAAATTTCTCCATGTCTCATTTTCTGATTACTTTCGTGATCGAGGTAATATATTCTTTTTGCTGAAATTATTCGCATACTGATTATTCCCAGTATCTACCTTATGTTGTTACTTCATAATCCCTCGTTATTTAAAATTTAAGTATTTTACTTCTGCAGATACAGCAGAAGGCAATGATTACTCTTGTGTCAATTTTACAATGGCTTAGTACTACTGAATATGTTTTTGGGTTTGGGATGTAGATTCTTACCTGGAAAGTGCATTATTTTCTATGTTTAGGACAGTGCATCGTCTGCGACGGAGAAGAGAAACTCTTCACAACTTGGGTTCTGAGACGTCACGCGGAAACACCGAAAAAATGGATGATTACTAATGTTCATCAGAATACTTTCCTGCGGATAGGTAACGATGCCGATTCTTCTCATCATTCAAGTAATAGGGTTAGTATAACCGTTTTAAGATACCTTTTGCAAAAATATTATTAATTTCAGACGATAACTTGTAGAAAAATTTATCAGTGCTCTCTTCAAGTAACAGATAGCAAATGATGAAACATAGTTACAAATTACCTGATACAACAAATAAAAATAAATATATAACAGAATAAAAAATAGAATGTATTTGATTTCATTTCATGTAATTGAGTAAATCATCTTTTATTGATGCGATAACATATAAATTCTCTGTAGTAAGAGAGTATTCTAAGAGTAAGAGTATTCTCTGTAGTTACAAATGAAATTATTATTTTGTCAGTTCTGTAAATTGTGTAAGGTTTATCCTTCATTAAATGAAAATTTACCTAGTTTGAATGCTCAAACTAGATGCGAGACAACCTACATTTTCAGTTCATCTTAAGTTGTTTTCATTGTTTCAGCCTTTGTTCAGCAGTTAACGTTATTAAGGTCGGTGTCTTATCTGCAACAAAAATATTGTTACGGGCATACGGTTTCGTAATGCATTGAATGCAGACAGAACCGATAATAGCTTGATGAAATGTGTATCCACAAAAGAATACAGTTCTGGAACTTTTTTCAAAAGTACTAGTACATCTCTTCTTAGTATTAGAGAGTATAATTAGTAGATGCCATTTCAAACTACAAAGAACGTTAAACACAAGACAGTATAAAAATACTCATAGCATAAGCTCGCGAAATGATCTCTCAATACTCCGAGATAAATTGTGAACTCATGATCTCTCAGGATTTATATAAATTCCTCCCCCCTCCAAAGAGAAATTTCCAATACCTCCGATTTCTCGCAATTCCTGGAGGGCATATGCAGAACACAAAGCCGGATACAATTACAGTTATACAGGAATCGGACCAAAATGTCGCCAAGTTTGGTGACTTTTGCCGATTTCTCGCGATGTTTGGCGACGATAATTAGTCGCCAAAACCATCGACACCTTGGCACCATTTAGCTTAACGTTAAATGTACTTAATCGCTGTAATCCTATTTTTTTCCAGCAAACCTTCGGAATTCTGAGGTCTTTCATGTTACATTATATAGATTTCGCATTTTGATGACGCATCGACTGTATGCAACTTATAACGCTGGTTGTTGGTGTTTGCAGCAATCGTAAAAAACTTGGATTTTTAACCTATTGTCAGCACACGCTTTAGCTATTTACAGGGTTTCGAAGTTGTAGACAGTTTTAATTTTTGGGCGCAAATTTTTGCGGACAATGATGTATAGTCAGGAGAATTAGAAAGGACATTTATAGTCATTTAGTACATAAAAAGAAGTCAAAACGTATTTACTTAGTTAAACACATATAATATGTGTTACGAAAATTTATTAACATTGAAATGTATCGTCATTCATAAGTTACAACAGTAAAATCAAGAGAAAAATAAGTGAGTCATCAACTCTAACAGCAACACTATTAACAGTTATTTTAGACACTATTAACAGTTAATTGAAGAGGTTGAGGCATTGGCTTTATGTTAGCAGATCATTTCTTCCTTTTGAGGTTTCATAAATACTTTGGTATAGAAAAGAAACTAATTGAATGACTTAAATGTGTTGTCATTCATAACTTACAACATTTACTGTGAAACACTGTGGTTTTCTTAAAAAGCCGTGAAAAACAAGAGGCATAAAAACTGAGCAAAGGCATTACTCTCATTCGCAATAATTATAGCGTCAAAAAGAAGGCATTCACAGTGTAAGCTTTATTTGAAAAATTTGGAGGACCTGCTAATGACGAACAGGAGCAAATTGTAGTTCCATGATGGCTTCATGACCAACAGAAAAGGTTTCTGCCTTCTGGGAATTGAAATTTAACTCCATAATCAGACATTTGTTTACAGAAGCTAGTCGCCTATGTTGGAAAATTATGAGGTATTTCAGTCATGTACTATATTGTAGAGAGTCTCACAATAAAATTGTCTTATGTTAAAATAATCAAATGTAACTGAATCTTCTTTACATTCAACAACTTTTGTACTGAGTTTTATTTGTATGTAATTTTTAATTTAATTTAATATCGGGTTCTTTCTTTCTTTCTTTTTTCTTTCTTTCTAGATTTCTTCTAGAAGGCCAGAATCCATAAGAGCTGACATCGAAGGTAGTGGTCAGTTTTACATCTTCTTCTGCTAAAAAATTGGACTACTTTTAACATTAGACACAGTTACAATCTTGCCTTTTCTCCCTTTTTTATATTTTTTTAATCGTCCCGTTACATTTGCCACTGCAGCATTGATAATCCACTTGTAATTGTAAATTGCGAATACAAAGTGGTGTTGCCAGCTCCTGGCAAAGTAGATAAAACTTGCTTTACAAATTACAATAGCAAGATAAAACTTACTTTTAAAATCACAGTACTAAATTCTGTATCACTCTAATAAAGCAGACAGCGACTTAATTTACAAATTTAATAACTTTTATTGATTTTGTATCTTAATAATGTATGTAATTAATAGACTTAATGATATATCTAGTTCAGTGATTTGCAATCGGTGGTACGTAAGATCAAATAGGTGGTACGCAAAGAAGCAAAGTATTTTTAACAATTAAATTTAAAAATCTCTTGAAGAAAAAGGACAATTGATAAAAATTTCCTGTGAGCGAACTCTAATTGAAGATTTAAAAAATAGCACACTTGGTAACTTTTGACTGAACCGAAAAAAAAAAAAAGAATTGATAGTCATTTCAAATAAAGCTATCAAATTTTCATTGCCTCTTTTTACAACCTATTTGTGTGAACAAAGATTTTCTTCCATGTTGTATTTGAAAAATAAATGCAGAACAAAAATTAAGTGGAATCTAATTTACGGTTAAAACTAAGTGAAATAACACCAGAAAAGAAATTTATTTCACTTAAACAGGCCCAAATTTCGCACTAAATTTTAGAATTAAAGTATTACAACTTAAATTTTGATAGTTAAAATGGTAACCAATTTCTAATCTAATATTTTTTATGTGCGCGCATTTAATACAAAATAACGAATAGGTTGTGGAAATGGCAAAATACACTTTTTTTAAAAATATTTCTGTTGAGAGATTGAAAAATAATCATTGTAAAATGCAGTTGTGGTACTAAAGATTTTCAGTTTTTGTTTAGATGGTACGCGTCAAAAGGTTGAGAATCGCTGATCTATTTGATAGTTTTAAAAATATTTGTATCATTAGTGTAGTTAATAAAAGATGGTTTTCTAATGCCATGTGCTCTGTGCCAGGTTTACAGAACGAGCTTATTACAGAATGCGTGTAATTGGAGAGTCACTAATGATGAGTGGGCTGCACATTAGACTTCATAATTTTTAATGGTTATATATAATTAGAACTTACTAAAAAGTATTAATTCAAATGACTAAATTAGTAAAAGACGGCAATGAATCAATTGCAAACTATGTAGGTACGAATTTTTGAATTTAATAAATATATAAAAAGAATTAAATTTGTGAATTTAATGAATATCGCGTGATAAAAAAGAACAGAAATTGCTTTCAGAATGAGAGAAAATGAAACTTTTAATTAAGTTTTCAAAAAATAAAATATAAGTAACATTCACAGCATGGGAAAACGCTTTAGGATTTTTTATTACTTTAAAAAGTGTAGACTTGCGTCGGCACAGCATAGGACCAAGTAAATACTTCATAGCTATTTAATGAATGCTTTTAGAATTTCTACACACGTGATTATAAAATAATGAATACATACAGGAAGCGTAAGTATTATAACGATGTAAAAGTCTTTTTTCATTTATCTTCCTCTTTGTTCGTCTTCTATCGTTCCTTATTTTCTCACATCAGTTACAGCCGAAAACATCGCGGACGAAAACGTCGCGAAGAAAACAACGCAAGACAAAAATGTCGCGGAGAAAACAACGCAATGCGAACACGTCGTGGTACAAAACATTATGGGAGAAAATAAAGCAAAGAGAAAGCATCTCAGTTCTAAAACATCGTGGTACAAATTATCGTGGTTGAAAATAAAGCGGTACAAAAACTTCGCAGTTTAAAATATCGCAGTAAAAAATAAAGTACCTACAAATCATCGCTCGATAAGGAAAAGCTCAATAATGGCTCAATAAGGAAATATCAAATCATCGCTCGATAAAGAAAAGCTCAATAAGGGCGAAAATGTTAACGACACTTTAAGAATAAACGGAAACAAAACAAGATATAATTTTCACTAAAACAGCAACAGATTAACAAACGTGAACGAAAATAATTTGATAATTAAATACTAAGGAATTTCTATAGAGGACATGCAGTTATTTGTCTTCCTTTTTCTAAACATTTTTAGACTGTATTTTTCATGAAAAATTATCAGTAAAACTTTATAAAGAAAGATCAATTTATTAATAACCTTTGCTAATTAACTATGCAAACTCAAAATTCTATTATGTGTTATAAAGCATTATTTTTCTACTCATTTTCAATTTTTAAAGTTTCCTTCTTACTTTTTCAGCAGAAAATTAGTAGTTGATTCAAAGGTATGAAATATAGAAGTAAAAATAACTCTCTTTTCTTCTTGTGTTCCCAGATCATTATTCGAAAATGTACTTACAACTTTTAAAACCAACAACTTTTAAAACGCATAAATACGATGTTATCGTCATGCGATGATTTGTAGGAACTTTATTTTTTACCGCGATATTTTCGACGACGGTGTTTTTAAACTGCGAAGCTTTTGAACCGCTTTATTTTCGACTACGATATTTTGTAGTACGATGTTTTAGAACTGCGATGTTTTCTCTTTCCTTTCTTTCCTCCCACGATGTTTTGTACCACGACATTTTCGCCTTGCGTTGTTTTCTCCGCGACGTTTTCGTCCGCGGTTTTTTTGCCGCGATGTTTTCGGCGGACATCTTCCTTCCAGTTTTTGTAAAAGGTTTTGCTCCCGAAGAAGAGGTACTTAACGTTGATCGTCTTCGAAGTGGATAGACTTCATTTAAAATCTACACCAATTTAAGATTGCTTTTTTTTTGTCTAATTTTACGTAATAATAATTTGTATGCCGTCTAGCAAATAATTTACTGCAATTTTAACTTAAAAAATTATTGTTACACGATTTGCTTATGATATTTCTGCGACTGAAAGAAAACTACATATTATCAAAAACAAAGCAAAAATTTTATTATCTTTCATCATTTTCACATGGAAATAGACCTTTAAGTCTTCATCAAAACAGTATGACCGTTATCATTTCCCTTCAAGAAATGCTTCTGCAAACACTTTTTGACGACGAAATACAATAAAAACAAAATTTTTATTGTTATCGTCTATTATCGCTTGTCAAGTGAAAGAAATAAAAACTCTAAATCTTCACAAGAAGTATAAATATTTCCTACCGTATCATTTTCTAAATTGCCTACGGAAGTAGTTTTTGGTAATGTAGATTACGATCCATGAGCACTTTGCGATATTATCGCAATCCAGTTCTCATTTGTTAACACATGGCTGAATAATTAAAATAGTAAAGTAATTTGAAAATGACAGTATTTTGGAAAAATATAATTCATTATAATTTAAACTGTTGCGCGTCACTTGCTTTTATAATTTGATTATTGTGTTTTTTTATTCTTTATTAAAAACGAAGCTCAATGCTCATTGTCATTTTTATATGTAGATAGAATCAAAGGACAATGGATATCAGATAGTGGCGATAAGTTGAACATATCTGCTCATTCCGAACCTGGTCTTTTTACAGGTAAAAAAAAAGTGTATTTTTTTCCTATTTTAAGAAAATTACATTTTGGATTTTTATTTTTCTTCACGATTTGTAAAGATTTTTAAGTTAGATCCAGTTCTGTTCTTGAAGTACTTAATAGTAAATGAACTGAATGTATATGGAAGAGAAAAATATATATAGAGCAAACTTCTAATTTTTATTGGCAATAATCCCCTTTTATCTCTCATTTTAATTTAGGTACTTCCTCTTTCTGTTCTTTTCATAGTATATCAGTCTAAACTGTATCATTTCAAAATTAATCCGCATCATGCTTTCTTACGTAATCCTGCAATGCAGACATCTCATATTCAATCAGAGATCAAGATTGCAATTAAGAACCGAAACCTTTAGACTCTCTTCTTAGGAATGTGTAGTCATTTTCTTTACTTACTTGGCTACTGCTCACACGTTGCGGTTAATTTCTGTGTACCATCCATAGCCTTCAACTTCCAAATATTGCGGGATGCATAGTGAGCCGATAACGATGTGTGAATCAGATTATGCATTTAAAGAATTGTATTAGCAAGCAATACAATTATGCCAAATTTGCGGCTACGTCTGTCTGCCAGTGTCATTATGGTACTATGAAATAGACCTCTGGAACCTATTACACATGCGCACATAATTTAGTGACACACGCATTATGTAATAATTTATATATCTTGTGGATAAATGTGGGTGTATAATTGAAGAAGAAACAGAAGAAAAAAGAGAGCAGTTCCGTTAGCAATCTAGATAGGCATTGCTCATTTCACATCTCCTGCTTCCAAGTAACCGAATGTCTCTACAACTTTATTAGTCCAAAGGGGCAATTTGCCCAGAAGGACTATTAATTTCGTTTTGGCATTTTGCGTTGATTCACTAAAAGCGTTGTTTCACTTTTCAAATTGTTGCCACCAAATATTAACGCCCTGTATTATATTTAAAGAAATTAAATAATAAAAAATCTGCATAAATGTATGTATGTTTTTCGCATTTTGATAAAACAACGGTACCTAGAGCCATCAAATTTTGAATATTGAACGCTTCCACCCGAATACGGGCATCTGGAAACCCAAATTTTAAGTTTGAAATTTGTTTTATTATCGATTTCATAATCTGTACAACTTTAACGGATTTTTGATGAACTAACCCTAGGACTTCAAAGCGAGCAACGGCAACGTTGTGCAGAATAAAAATTTTTATCTTCAGCGCGTGAGATTGTGTATCGGAAATTCTAAGATATACTCATTTTAAAATTTTTTTGAGATGTTGCTGCTGAACTGAATTTTATGGTTGAAGTGAGAAGAAGGTGATATTTAATAAATAAAAGTAACACACAAAATGTTAAAAAAAGTCCCTTTGGACGTAATTTAAAATCTGAAACCTCTCAGATTTTGCCCCCCCTTTTTTGTAATATTTTTTTATTTTTTTACTTATTTCCAATATCCTGATCGCGAATCTAGCATCCGAAAAATTGTTTATGAACTATTTCTAATTGGAAAGACTATACGTCTTCTACGTTTCATATTCCAAGTCACAAGCATAAACAAAATCGGTAAAAGTTTACAATTGGGTGCCTCTTGTTTTTTGGCGATTCTGTTTTGATGCCAAGATCGGCGCCAATACGACACAGTTTCAAGATGGCCGCTACACAAAACCAAAACAAGAAGACAAAGAATTTCACAAACTCCGTGTCCATGTGCACATCGACCTATTTTCACTTAAAAAAAATCAGAGAATTGCACAAACTAGTCATTGCACATTTTGACTTTGTCCATGTGCACATCGATTTATTTTCAATTAAATAAATCAAGAAGTTAAAACCATGTTAAAACTCTCATGGTAAACAGAAATGGGGTTTCCTCGCCAAAACTGAACAAAAATTTCCGCCAAAAAAAAAGGGGCAACCAATTTTACACTAGAGCCACAAAATCTATCACTGTAATTAACGCAGTCGAGAGGCATAATCATCTCTTTTTTCTCAAATGTTTGTGATCATAAAACATGCTACGCAGACCGATGTTTTAAAGTAAAAATGCATTGCGTAGGAGATTTTACATTGCATTAGACTTAGTGATCTTCCTCAATGGTTCTGTATATATTGAGTAACATATTTGCATAATACGTCGCATATTTCTTTCACTGTCATTTAATTATACTTGGAAAATAAATAAATAAGTAAAATAAAATAACGTCAAGAAGAAGATACGATATTGGAATATCGCCAAAATGACAACTAACTTCATCTTTTTAAGCCGACCTCCCCATAGCCATATGAAGAGAGAAATTGTTGATGCAGTAATATGTTTATGTTTAGCTATTCAGTCAAATTCCTATCTTACGTATTTATTTCCTGCAAATCTACGTATTAATGGTATCAGTGACTGCCCTGGAATCAGGTAAAGACAGTCTGATTGTACTTTAGGTCTAAAGACATGGGCTAGGGTCCTTTAAGCGGTCTAAATTATATTTTAAGTCTGAAGAGTCAAGTTAGCACCTTTTACGCAGCCTAAATTATACTTCACGTCTCAAGACTCGGACTAGGGCCCTTTACGCGGTCTAAACTATACTTTAGGCCTTAAGACTAAGGCTAGAGCTCTTTACGTGACCTAAATTATATTCTAAGTCTGAAGACTCGAGTTTATGCCGCTTAAATTATACTTTAGGTCTTTAGACTCGGGCTAGGGCTTTACGCAGCCCTTTAGGTGGCATTTACGTCTTATCCTGAAACCAATCCTAATCCTGCCTTCTCCATGTAGAAATGAGGAAAGCGTTTTATGCTTATTGCCCTAGATCATCAGGCCCACAATAAAATTGGCTAATTCATCTAATGCAGGGGTGAAAAGACTTTTCCAAGGTACGGGCTACTTCTAATATTTTCAGGTTGCTGCGGTCCACCAGTGGCGTAGGTGGGGTGAGCTAAAAAACAAGATCTACAATATTTATTATAACTTAATAATAAATACGGAATATGTACAATTAAATAAGTATAATTAATAATAATAAATATGTATAATTAATAATAAATTAGGATACTTTACTTCGTCCATTATATTCCAAAAGTTATTCTTAGGTTCTGAATCACGTGTTTTTAAAATTATTTCATTTTGAAGGAAAAAACTTCGTTTTCCTCAAGAAATAAAGAGAATGTATAATTTATATTTTCAGTTATTTCTTCCACATTGCCAAATGGGTAATACATGAATGTAACAATTGGTTCTAGTCTAATGAATTCTTTAAAACGTCTCTCAAATTCGGAGTGGAGTTTTATTATTTCGTCATAATATTTCTCTTTGTTTAATGTACCTCCGATTTTAAACAACTCGTCAGAAATGTTTAAAAGATTTTTTAGTTCATTCTTCATCAAATGGAAAGATATTAGCTTTGACTTGTTTTGGAAGTATTACCAAATCCAATCAATTCTACTATTAGTTCTTGCCTTCAAATTGTAAGTTCAGTTCATTAAGATGGCTTGTTATATCAACAACAAAAGCTAAATCCCTCAACCAAACGTCATCAACGTCAAAGTAGGCTTTATCATTTGATTCCAAAAATTTTTTTACCTCTTGTAGTAGGTCCCTGAATCTTTGCAAAAATATACTCCAGCTTAATCAATGAACATCTGCATGATATAACAATTCCCCGTAATCAGATTCGTTTTCTTCTAGTCGGACCCGAAACATTCTTCTCTGAAGACTTCTTCCTTGAATTGAGTTGACAGTTTTCATGCACATTCTCATAACATGTTGCATAGTTAGAATTTTCCAACAGAAGGCCATTTGGTGAATATTGCAATGAAAAGAAAGGAAATGCGATAAGTCATCGTCTCTGATACACGTATCCAAAAATCCACTGACTGTGTCGGTCATTGATGAGGCCCGTCAGTTGTCATCGATACAATTTTATAAATTGAAATTTTTCTCTCCTCTATGCATTTTTTGAAGGCGCAGTAAACATCTTCACCTCGTGTTTCCTTCTTTAGCGGTAATATTGTTAACAATTCTTGTTTCACTCTCATATCCTTAAAAATCATTCTTATAAAAATGAAAAGTTGAAAAATATCAACCACGTCCGTAGATTCGTCAAGCTGAAAGGAAAAGCAAATATAGTGAGAATATTTTCGGTCAGCTGATCAGCCAGATCAGAATTCATCATTTCTGTACGGCGAGTGACAACTGTACGCGAAAGTTTTACGTCTTTAATTGAAGAAATAATTTCCCTTTTGTTCTTGAATGAATTAAATAATGAATCGCTGGCTTTCAGAAACGCTTTTTTGAATAGTTTCTTTATCTGCGAAAGGTTTCTTACGTTTTGCTAGCACATGACTCACAAGAAAAGATGCAACTGTTGCAGCCTTAGATATAGTATTGAGATTTATATAATATGATTGTTATACGATTATTGTGATTTATATTCTTTTAACTTTTGTTTACGCAATTCGCTTTTAAAACTTCAACGTTTCCTTTTTTTGGAAGTGCCGGGACTTACATGACATATATAGCACACACATTTTGCATTCACCATTGTTAAGAAAAACTGTTCTTCCCATTCTGTATTGAAATTGTATGTTTTCCTTTTCTTAATATTTGTTCACGACATTGTACCCCTCTTTCAAAATATGATAGATTACTATTTTTACTACAAAAATGCAAGTAACACAAAATTGTTAAATTTAATGTTTGAAGAACTTTAGCGACTGTTAGACCTTGAAGCGTGATCGTATTGAATGCAGCGAACATACGTGCATCATGAGCTTCCAGTGAAAGTACATGTGTGGTCTACACGTTCATCGAATCATTTGCTTAAATAAGCACAGTCGCATCGATTGTGAAAGCTGATTCTCCAGTCTAGCTGGCATCGGTGTTCCATAAACATGTTTTTTTAGGTCTTAGTAAAGGCGGTCACCCCAAATGTCTTGGTGGTCCACTGGTCGATCGCGATCGATTTAAAGCCCGCCCATGATCTAAGGTTCCTTTAATACTGTATGCAGCATTAAGTGAAGTGAATGAAAAATGTTAAAAATACCACAAAAGACATTTCAATAATCCTAACATTCTAACTTTATGGACTTCATTTACGTTTATTTTTTGTTTAATATAGTTTTGTTCATTTATGTCTATTTCATTTTTTAAATATGATTTTCTCTTTATCTTTCAGGAACGAATTGCCATTCTGAGATTATTGGACACAGCGATGGCAGTGATAATTTTGCAGCTCTTGGATTTGTATCCCCTCTATCGTCTAAGAAATTTAAAGTTTGGGCAGGTTAGTCTTCAGCAAAACGAGGAATTTAAAATTTAATTTAAGTTAAAATAAGACATAAAATCAAATGCTTGCAATAAGGCACTTAAACTATATATAACTAAATAAGAATTGAAGAAGATACATTATCTATGTGACTACCAACTGGTTAGGTTAGTTGAATATTTCAAAGCACACGAGGGCTATCTGCTTGAGAGAAGAAATGCTTTCATGAAGGACTTTCTGAGGGAAACTGGAGACAGAGTAAATCTATTTAATACTATATGATACCGCATGATCGTATTTAATGAACCCACACACCTTATATTATACTAACACTGCCTTTTAGGAAGTTTATGTGTTATTTACCTTCTAACTAATAGTGCTATTGAGTAAAATTACTCTTATGGCATATATTAAAAAATTAGTCTCTAAATTACACCTGAAATTTGAAGACTAATATCTTCATTTTGTGTTATGAAACGCGTGAAAATGCGATCGATTATCTTTTAAAGAAATTCTGAGAAAAACTTCAGCTTAAGGAAAATAATTCGAGACTAATCTAGGTGGAGTCAAACTTATAGTCCATGCTTAAAATTCTTCATTTTTTGCTTAAGATGCTCATGCAGACTTATAATGCTTTCAGCCATTTTAACATATGGATATATTTAATAGTTATGCATATAATTTATTACACATACGGCAGTCTAAATACTTTCAGTTTTATAACCAAAGGATTTCAACTAAAGACTGGACAAATATTAATTACTGAGACTTTTGAAACTGGTTTGCTTTCGCCAGGTTTGTAATATTTGGACTTATATCGATTACGGGAAATAAAAAATAATTTTTGGAGGTTGAATTAATCAGTTGCGACCGTGGTTTATTCTTAATAATCTTCATAGAACAGAAGTGTTTTTTCTCATCCGTATTTTATTTCAAAAAGACGGATACAACTTCGAACAAATTTTATTAGCTCTGGAAAATGTTCACAGAAAAACGGTCGTAAGAAATTAGTCAAATCGACAGCACCTGAAATTGATGGAAGTTCATTTAATACCATTCTGAATAAAGAATTGATTTTGAGATAACTAACTTCCATTTTTATAGGCCAGTTTATACTTTTCCGAGTAAGCTCCGAGTGACTCGTAGCGAGTCGCTCAGTACGACTTCCCGGATCCCGGATAACGTAAACGCTCACTTCGACCAAGTAGAAACGTAGGGGAGATGAGTCAGAAAGTCCGTTTCTACTTTGAACCAGTTGACAATCTATCCGGGCAGTAACTCCGAGCAGTGTTCTCAGACACGCCGTGCCCAATTTTTTTGTCATATCGAAAATGCCGAGTTGGTGCGATAATCTAACTATGCTATTTTTTAATGCATATGCATCTTGTGAAGTATTATGGGATACTTCACTACTTGAATATTACGACCATTGTTTACTAATACCTAAATATAACGTGGATATAACGTGGATAGATCAGAATGAATTTAGGTTTTTGATATTGTAGAAAAAACATAGAAGAAAATTAAATTAGGGTATCAGATTCAAAATATTTATTTTATGCATATTTATTTCTGAATTTTCTTTAATCAAAAAACAATTAAATTATATGTTATTCATTTACCCAATAAAATACAGTTTTCAATTAAAAAAATGAGTGAAAGGGCAAACATTTATTTTATTTTGTTGATATAAATTTCGAAAAGCGAGTTTCTACTCGTGGCCAATTACGCCTAATAAAATATAATCTAAAATTTTGAAATTTTGTTTTATAGACTTTTCTTTTTATTTGAACCACAAATCAGATTTTATTTATAAACGATCATTCGGAAGTATTAAGATAAAAATCGCCGACAGAAGACGTATGAGGCTGTTATTAACATGTTAAAATCTGAGGGTGTTAGAAAGTCAAGCAAATTTAATAATTTTCGCTCAACCTCATACACAGAAAATGGCCTCAAACACTTCTGGAATAAATATGCTGATTGTGCATTTTGGCACTCGAAAAAAATATTGCAGAGAACTGTAGGATTCACCCGTTCCCAGAAACCGCAGCGCTATCTGCGTTTTTTAATTTTCCTAGCACAGCATCTCGAAAGAACGTTTTTTTTTTTTAAATAAGTGGAGTGACCATTTCTAATAAAGTTTCAAATTATCCTTCTCCCATTCTGATGCAGGTTTTGTAACTTTGGTTACCTTCGCCCCGAAGTTTATTTAAAAGTTGATTTAATGCTCCCAATTCATCACGGCGAGCTACACAGTTACGTTTTGATTTCCTTTTTTTTTCTTCCCCCCCCCCCCTAGACCAGAAAATAATTCTTTGGAAAGTGCTTCGCAAACTTCGAGCACAGCAAGCTGTACGTCGGTATCCATTTTGCAAACAAACGGAGGAGAGGTGTCAGTCCTCTCTGATTGCTGTAAACGATCTATCAGAGTACAGCTTCGTTCGTTTACTCGGTTCGAGACGCTCGGACAAGGGGCTCGCCGAAAGTCACTGGAGCTCACACGGAGAAGTGTAAACTGGCCTTATGTCGTAGGCAACATCAAGATTTGTTTCGTTATGTGAAAAGGGAAATGCAAATTTGTAGTCATCTTCTTCGGCGAAATCATTAATATGACTGTTAAAGGACTTTTACAATAATCTGAGTTTCTCAGTAATTTCTGCAAAATTCTCATTACCTTCAACAAACTCAAAATATTTTTTTAAATGGGAAAATTCCTGTTTTTTAACTAGAAGAGGAACAAATTTCATTTCATTTTTAATGAAATGATGCCATTTACTAAGCTTGAAATTAATTTGTTCTTGCTGTGCAGTTTCATATTTTAATTATTCAGGGCGCTACTGATATCAACTAAATATGTTAAATCAAATAATTATTACGAACGCTGTATTGCAATGTCCAAAATCCACTCAGAACTTGTTTTCTAGAACAGCAGTTTCAAACTTAAGGCTCACGGTCCACATGTGGCCCCTGAAGTAATTTTACTCGGCCTACCAATAAATTTACCTGTAAATTAATTAGAATTATTATGAAATCATTTAGTATGGCAAGAATTAGAAGAATTTAAGATTTTAATAATTCTGAGTCCAGTTTTACATTATTCTTATTACCATTAAAATGAACGTAAATAAGCCCCCGAAAATCTACAAATGGAGCTAATTAACATTGCGATATAAATCTTATTTAAGTATTTGAAGATATCTATTTGATTAACCTCATTTCGTACTTACCAAACGATAAATACACTCAGTTACGAATATTTGCAATAAGACTAATCATTTTGTTTAGGAATACATTTGTAAATGAAAATTTTTTTCCGAAGTTGAAAACTAACAAATCAAACGCAAGATCGATCCATGAGTATCTATAATTCATGACAAAGATAGCTTCTAACAATTGTTTACCTAAGGTACAAATTTTATAGAAATCGAAATGCCATGAGATGTTTTAGTTGAAAGCTTCAGTAAGAAATAAAGAAATTTGTAAGATGCATGTATTTTTTCAGTATGTATGAAAGAAAAATTAATAAAAAAAGAGATATCTAGTAGTCTGACATTATTTATTCTCAAACTTTATCCCTCTTGGAATGCTTCCGTAATTTGTTTATTTTTAGTTTAAATTAAAAGTAAGTTGTTTAGTGGTTAAACCAACGCATTGGAAAATATTTGAAATAAATGTGAGTCTGAAAATTGAATAATTAGGTATGGATAAATTTGAATTAGAGAATACATCTGAAGTAGAATTAGATAAGAAATTACTTTCTGACTCCAACCTTTAGGTTTTAGACCAAAAATAAATATAAATTGGAATTTTTTCGTTTGTGTCATTATTATCACTGTTTTGATAAATATTTATTAAATAAAATACATTTATACGTTTTTATTAATTTTTAGTAAATAAAATTTTTAATTTAATTAAAACATTTTTGTTACAAAAACTTTTTATTGTGGTTAAAAAAAAGCATGTCAGCTGTTGTCAGATCGTGCTTTTGGACCACATTCAACTCAAGTTTGAGATCATTGCTCTCGAAAGCCAACGCATCTCTTCATGAAGAAAGAGATCAACTTATTCCATGTCTAAAACCTCGCAATATTCAGAAAATACTGTAAATAAATCTCCTATTTTTAAAGTTCTAATATCTTATGTTATATTTTCTTATATTTTACATCTCTTGTGTTAAGAATAACCTAAAACAATTTTAATGATCCCAGAAACTCTACATACCATTAACGGTGTTCCATTAGTGGAAATCTGATGAATTTATTGTAATCTAGTAGATAATTTTGAAGACATGACTTCTCTTTCTGAAATATATTTAACATTCTCGTTTTTCCATGAAGGAAGTCAAGACAGGTAAGTTCTTCAAAGATGTTAAAATTATCAATTCTTCTTATAAAAATGGTTGATTGGGCTATATCACATATCTCAGTGGATTTGTCCAAGACTAAACAAAAGAAAAAACGAACATGACCTTTCATTAACATCATTGGAAGGTCTTTTTCTATGTTCAGGGAGTTTTATAATTTTTTACATGGACAGAGCCATTTCATTCACTTTTCTTATATCACTTTCTTAATCATTCTTATATCACTTTCTTAATATTCTTATATCAAAACATTTTAGAGACTTTTTTCCGACACATCGTAATAACTTCTTTTCCATTAGAGAAAGGCTTTCAATCAGTATAATGAATAATTGCAAGTTCCGCCAATCAGAAATTAGGGGAAGAGAAAAAAAAATGGCGTATTCGTCCAACGTAAAAAGAATTTAAAAAATCTTTTTTAAATTTACAGAATTGTATTCAGGTTTAGTGAAACAGAAATCTTATCTTAAATTTTTTTTTAAATTTACAGATTTATATTAAAGTTTAGTAACACAGAAATCTTATCTTAAATAAAAGGCTTAATGAAACAGAAATCTTATCTTAAAGAACATGAAATGTCATGAAATGGGCCAGTTCCACCTTTTAACACATGTACCATAGATTTTATCATCTCTGATTTAGTCATTATGGATACAGTAAACCCTCACCGATCGCAGACTTGAGGAACGCTATTTTGCGTATACGCGTTATCTTAATTTTCTCCGCTTAATTTGTCGAATGCGAGAATTTCAATTATGCGCGAAATGTACGTCTCAGAATGTCGGCCGCATTACGACAGTCTTCGTTAATAACTAGTTTGAAAATTTATTTATTAAAGGATTCAAATATTACCTATTATAGCAAAACCTGATGCCTCAAGACACGGTTATGAAGCATCACAACATCACATACACGTGCAGAAGCTTTATTCCATCCACTGAGCACCACTTCCTCAATCCAATCAACGGATCATAAAACATTCAAAGCCTATTATGCCAGGCAAGTTTACATCTGTGCAAATAAAGGCGAAGTAAAGCATGGCAGACTACTGGCATTTTGGAGGTAATTCAATGGAAGGCACTACATGGGAAATCATTAAACCTGCACAGGAACAAGTGAATTCATGGAAAATAAATACTTGCTGGTATCAACACTCGCCAGAAGTTGTGGACAATTTTAAATGATTTACACTTATTGAAAATGAAGCCAAGGCAATCGTACAAACTGCAAAAGTAATAGGCGGCGATGGATTTTCAGATATGGGAGAAAGGAAAATTAAAAAATTGGACGAGAATGACGATTGAGAAATGATACAGATAAAGACTTGGATTATCTTGTAACACAAGCCGACGATGAAAGCAGCAGTAGCAGAGAAGATAAAGAGCCTTTAACGTACAGAGAGTTAAACGAATTCTTAAAAAAGGCACAAGAACTATCCGATTTTGTAATAGAGACTAATCCAACTGAAGAAAGAAGAGGACACTTTATGAGAGGCGTTGAAAAGCTTTGCACTCCTCTCCATGAAGCATTTAACGAGTTGCATCAGACATTGTTCCAAGCAAAAATCACCAGTTATTTAAAAAAATAATTGTATCTGCTTATTAAGTAGTAATCGATATCCTTTCAGTTAACATTTATATATCATTTTTTCTCTACAATAACATTTAAGTTTGTATAAACTATTCAAACCTTTTTACTCTGAAGTATACTTAACCCGTTTCTTTCATAGAAAGACTTTGTAGAGTAAAATTTTGCCCACGCGTAATATGTTAATAACGTAACCCGCATTACTGTATATATTTACTGTCATTGAAAATTGAAAGACGTGCCTAACAGGTTAATGAGTTTTTCTCCCTTTAGACTTAAGTCAGCATCACATTTAAAATTTGTATATTTGCATTAGTTTTCAAAATAGTATAAGGAAAAATCTTCCACTGTACTATTTAATTTTAATTTTTATACCTGTATTTCTTTGCATATGCTTTGAATATGATTATTTGCGATTTATTTTTTATGTTTTAGCGATACTCCATCGGACATGCAATACTCTTAGGAAGTAAAAAGGATTTTTCTCTAAGAATTATAAAACTAATGACGGTATTGAAGAATGCATATGAGATTGTACTGAATATTTTCCCAGAGTGATACAATAAATCTCCTTTTTTATTTCTAAAACAAGGATATTGGGAAGTAATGATGTGCGGACATTCTTAGAAAATTATTGTCTTGTATACTTCAGAACAGAGATAAAATCTTGATTCCTATATTGCTCTTCCAAGATTATGTCAGGATGATTTAAAGAAATTTGAGATATTATAAACAGGATACTGAGAAGTTCAAACATTATATCCCATGTATTTTAGACCATATGCGTATATCCTTAGTATAACCCTAAATGTGACACATTTTTCTTTCAAACATATTCTGAAAACATTTGAAATATTTCAGGACGGCTTGAAAGATGTGCTGATGAATTGGATGACATCCTTGGAATACCATGAAATATACATTTACACTATTTTGGAAATTTTAAGTTAGATATCGGGCTGGGGCATTTGAAATGGCTGACAAGTGATTGATATCTTCACATTCACAAAATCTCAATAAAAAGAAAAATCCTGAATCAAAGCAGTCAATTCAGGCATTTCTGCGAACGTTGTGACCTGTGAATTTCATGCCTAAAGAACTATTGTAATTGCGATCTCAAGTACTCCTTCTCTATCTGGTAGACTTTTCTCATTTTGAATCTTCAATTGAAAAAAAATAGCTATTCAGGTTGCAGAGTCATTAGGTTATTTTAAGCAGGAGAATTGAAAACTGCGCAATGCCCTTGCTGGGACTTGAAATTGGACCTCTCGAATACTCTTCGAGTATGCTACCATTAACGAAGAGTATGCACGACAAAGTCATGCAGAAAGGAGGGAGAAAATACCTTATATACTCTCCCTTTTAATGGGCGACTGAGGATTAGGGGACCCAATAGCCAAATCAGAAGAATCGTCAATCACCACCTTTTAGTTCGGGCGCCACTGTAGAGTCATTAATTTTTTTGAACCAGAAAGACGTGAAAAATGTGCAATTACCTCGCCGGGACTCGAACCTGGACCTGTCGAATACGCACCGAGTGTGCTCCTACCATGAACGCATGCTGAAAGGAGGGAGAAAATACCTTATAAAATGACGAAAAAATGACAATCGTTTCGTAACAGATCTGGTATGTAAGAAAAAGAGAAGAGATTTCGTAACCTTACTCGTGTAGTGTTGGTGGTTTTTTTTTTGTAATATATGGTTATGAGAATTTTTATGTAACACAAAGACACCATGTGTGTTCATAAGTTCTGGTTGTTTCGAGTTAAATCGTTTATTCATTTTGAGCAGTACGGCACAATAATGACTCAGATTCGTTAATTTGTTAGAAGAAAACCTATAAATCATGCAATCTACAAACCACCACATAAACAAAAGCATATTTTGAAGCTGAAAAGGCGGCTTTGGAAAAAATTTGGGATGCTCTTCGCATCCATCCACTGAGCAGACAGCATCCACTATCTACGACGATTGTTGTACCAGACATGCTATTCATTACGGGTGCAAATACACTGGTTATCATAAATTAAGGAAAAATCACAAAAATAGCGATAACTCCCTCAAAACTAAGCCAAACCGTGTAAAGTTTAAATATGTTGCCAAGTAAGAGTAGTTGAGTAAAACTGCAATATGCAAATTAGTGGCACTACACTCGGAATACGTCATCTGCGAGGAGCATAAAAGTCCATGTTCGAGAGCAAGCCCACGTATTTCACTGTGATAGTGACATCAGAAATCTGAGATAGCCAATTCGTAACAATGACCTCGAGGCATGATTTGCCTGCAGAACTACGATGGAGAGCCATTGGTGAGACTGAAGGCAGGACAAAGTCAAACAGAAGTGGCCAGATGGCTAAATGTGAGTCCTTCTGTGGTTCATAGACTTTGGAGGCAATTTCAAACCACAGATTCGGCATCCAGGAGGTTCAGCCAAGGACGGCCAACTGCTACGACGAGCACCGATGACCGATATTTTACATTATGTTCACGCAGGAATAGAACCGCTACTCCGACTCTTCTCAGATCCTTCCTTGCTGCAGCCACCGGAAGGTTGGTGTCAACTTTAACTGTGAGTAGAAGGCTTCACGAAGTTGGTCTGTATGCGAGGCGACTAGCCATTTGCGTGCCGCTTACGTCACGCCATAGGAGGGACCGTTTGCAGTGGGCACGACAACATGTCTACTGGACGCCTGATTAATGGAGGGGTGTCCTGTTTACGAATGAGTCCAGGTTTAGTCTAGAAAGGGATAGTAGGCATTATTTGATATGGAGAGGACCTGGAACCCGTTATCATCCGTCAAACATCCGTGAAAGAGATGCATACGGAAGAGCAGTGTCTGTGTTTGGGGTGGCATCTCTTTGGGTGGACACACAGACCTCCATGTCTTTCCAAGGGGAACCGTGAATGCTCAGGTTTATAGAGATGACATCCTTGACGCTTATGCACGCCCATTTGCCGGCGCAATAAGTGATGCTTTCCTGTTACAGGACGACAACGCAAGAACACACAGGCCTCGCATCGTAGATAATTATCTTCAAAAGATGGGCACGGGGGGCAGCTCGATTCCCGGACTTGAAGCCTATCGAGCACGTTTGGGATGCTTTAGGGAGACGTCTAGCTGCTCTCAATCTGCCCCCTCAGACCCTTGCCGCGCTTGCAACTGCTTTGCAAGAGTAATGGCTGTCGCTTTCTATGGAACGGATAGACCGCATAATTGAAAGCATCAAACATTGCTGTATATGCTGTATTGCTTCTAGAGGCAATCACAATCATATTCCACACTGAAGGTACTTTTCCTATAGCAAACTGACACCTTCCATGTGTTCATTTTATACATGTGTTAATTTCTATACTACCATATATCTCTGGTAATTCCTTTTTATGTTACTTGATACCTTATTATGTGTTGTATATTGTGGGTAAGTTTCATAAAATTCTACATGTAACTTTTTCAGTAATCGTGATTTTTGTGATCTTTCCTTTATTTATGATAACCAGTGTGCGAATGATTTTTCCCACCTTGTTGTTTCTCAATATGAGGTGAGTGCACAGTCTGTTCGACGTGCCCTTTCCGTGGGAGTGAGACCATGGTACCTTTAGGCATTCAAATCATTCGCCTTGCATTTTGAAACCAGACGCCGAGACAGTGTGGAAAGGCGGATATTAAGTTTTTCGGCTATAATATGGGCCCTTTTCGTCTTCTATACTTTACACCTGAAGATCATCTGGAAAAATTACGATCCGTTCACAAGATGGATCTTCCAGTTACATGTCGCTTGCATGAAACTTCGCAAACTAGCGACGAGTGTTGCATTCAGAAGTTATACATCGTCCAAAGGCTTTGGTAATTTTGTCTAAAGCAGAATGACCCAGTTTGAATTCATAAAGGACAATCACCTTTTGCTGTGTAAAGTCTACAGTTTTGATGGCTCGTTTCAACAAAATACTAACTCACAATCAACGCAGCTTCTTTATCAATTACATATTATCAATTACATATTTATCAATTTACAAGTCGTCATCCATGTAATAAAAGCATTTATTTCTTACATGTATTTGGGACTCGTTTTCAGTATTGCTTGATACAGCCATTTGAAATGTACCAATTCAATAATTTGCGTGAAAATGTCATTAAAGCTATTTACTTTGATTTACTTTGATTGTGAAAATATTTCCAACTTCATTTGTATTCAAGGTCATCTGTATGAGAGTGGTACAGAAAAGAAACTGGAAACCTCATGGCTGACACATGAATTTAGAAAGGATTGTCAGAATCCCCGTCATCTCGTCCAATTCGGAGTAGATCATTACAGTCATGCTGGTAAGAATGAAGGTAAAGGTATAATTAATCTTTGCTGAATCTAGTAGTTATTAGTACTTATTGTTCGCTGAATGTAGTAGTTATTAGTACTTATGATGTTATTAGTACTTATTACATTTTAATGAAATATTTTTCAGGAATTGCTGGAGGAAATGTGTGAGATATGTTATAAAATCTCTATGGTTTATCCTAAGTTTATAATAGTTACTTTAAGTTTGTCATACTTTCCTGTCTCTCCTAATTTCAGCTTACAATTTCCTACCAGTATGTATTTTCAGAAACGCGTTTAATGCAAATGAGTAAGAGTAGTATTTAAGTCGATGTTTCACTGCCTTCGTTAGAGAGCCAGAGTTTCTGAATAGCGCGCGTTTGCCTTTGGGCTACGTCTCTCTCTAAGATATTACTACGCTCGGCCGTACTTCAGGCCCTAGATAGCTTCGCCTACTTAATTGAGATTTAGGGGCCAACTACTTAGAATCCTGATACCTTCGGCTATATCTTTTTAGCTAAGCATTAGTTAAGCTTTAATTCTTTTTACTTTAAGTTCAAGCCCAAGTGGAAGCTTTGCTGTAGGCTCTGAGATAGGAACCGACTGGGTTAATCTTTTGAGTCTTAAGTTTCTGTTCACACACTTAAGCGATTATTCGTTTATCGGTGTAGAGGTTTTCCACATTTAACTGTTAAATAAAAGGGTGGAACCCTACAAATCTAATTTTCTTTCTCTGTCTTATTTACTAATTTTCTAATTAAATTTTAATTTAACTCTGACGAGATATATGCTTTGATGCTTAACTTCGCGAATAAACATAAAAGTGATGTAAACTCCCAAAATAAAAGCTTTTTTAGTCTTGCGTTCATAAATAAAAAAAAAAGGAATTAAAATATTAGAAGTTTACAATAAGACAAGTGTTACTCACAATATGCAGGTTATTATGTAAGCCAAAAGTATCGTAGGAAACTTTAAAGAGTCTGTTCAGAAAGCTACCTCTGGTTTCTAACACAAATGCACAATGCATACTGCCACTCTGATAACAGAAGTTCAGTAACAGTAGTCTTAACCCTACGGTAAACATTAGTAACATTTTCTCGAAGGTGCTACTAAATATTATTATCTTCTCTGCTTAAATCGAAGCTTTTTAAGCGACACAAGTAAAATTCAAATGCTATCATTTCTGCGATTTGTGAGGACTACGTAATGTACTCTCAGTGACCTAACAGATATTGTGACATCCTGTGATATATATAATGCTGAACTTAAAAAACACCCTATAGATACACGCACACTTATAGGTAAGCATGTTCTTGAAAGACACGCTTACCTAGAGGCTTTCACTTCAAGCTTTTATAGCTCAGATTTGATGAACTTAATTCCACTGTTTACATGTGGTAAATTCCGCAGTTTTCCCATCCATAAAACACAGTTTTAATATAAGCGATCTCAAGTGAAATCTATATTTCAGTTTCAGCAGCAAGAAATAGAAATATCAGCATGTTTTTTTCGTTCTTCTCTCCCTCTGTCTTTTTATCAGTAATAGATAATTTGGAAATATTTATGGAGAGAATAGGTTTTTTTGAAGATTTAACCTAGAAGGTTTAAAGATAAAGAGACTGCGCATGCGTGGAATGAGAACCGATTGCTTGATCTATGTATATAAAAGATTGTAAAGTTGCGTTGAAATATGATGGTCTCCTCCCCTTCCTACTAGCTTCCGTTTTCTCCTTAGTGAGATTACCACGTCAGGAACTTTATACTGTCATGCGCCTTAGGGCTTAATTTTCAAGGAGCCGGAAAAATTATACGAATGTGTAATAGTTCTGGCGATGTGTTTGTAAGTTGAAGTTCAAATTTGCTTATCGTCCTTTGTCTGTGGTGAACGTTTAATTAGTGGTTAATATGCCTCGCCAACAGCGGAGGGTGCCATACCAACAACTAATGGAATTCGATTGAGGCCACATCGTTGGTATGAGAGAGAGAGAAGAGTTTCGTATCGAGTAATCGTAACTTGCACGCAGCGTAATGCCACAACATATCTAGGAGAAATGGGAGAAAAACAAGGCGAAATCCTGGCATTGGACACGCAATAGCACAGAGGCACGGAACGACAGACACCTCATCCGCATGGCTGTGACGGATCGTACAGCATCCTCCCGTGTTTTAGTACAACGTGGCAGCACGGCTACAGATATTGTGCTGTCTAGTTCGTCGCCGTCTTCTGCAGCATGAACTGCATCAAGAGTTCCTTTACGCAGGATTCCCCTGTCGCTGAATTGTAGATGCCTCCCACTTCAATGGGCACGGCAAACAGTGCGTGGCATGCTCTATGCCAGCAACTGTGTTCTCCGATGAATCTCGCTACAATCTGGAGTAGAATGATGGAAGAGCACTCGCCAGACGTTACAGAGGGGAACGTCTGCTCCCACAGTGTGTTATCCAACGTCATACCACACAAATGTCTGGCATCATGGTGTGGGGAGCTATTGGGTATAATTGGCGATATCATCTAGTGCAGATAGCGGGCAACTTCAACAGTGATTTCTATATAAGGAAGTTGTTGAGTCAGGGGTTCTTACCATTCTACGACGCATTCCGGGCACTGTATTCAGCCCGTGCACATGTTTGTCAGACTTTACAAGCCCTCTTTGGGACACAACAGGTTTCGCTTCTGCCATGGCCTTCTTATTGGCCCATCGAGAATGTGTGGGATTTCATCAGTCGGCTTCTCGGTTGTATAGCTGGCGTGGCACACACTAAGACTGAACTTTGGTGTCGAAGCCATATGGAATGCTATTCTCGAGGATTACATTTAGAACTTGTGTTATTTAACGCTACGACGTATATAGGTTCTCATCACTCAGCATGACCGGATACACAAAGTATGATTTCCAACGTTCGTTTTGTTTTTTGTCTTGTAAATTTGATAGTTTATTTGTACCATTATCAGTAATATGTGGAATAAATTTCATTCATTTCAGACAATTCCTTCATGATGTTGCATTTTTCACAAACGTTAGTGTATGTCTTACTTTTTTCGTAATTTTTGGAATCCATCGTGCTGAGTATATTTCGTAACATTAGTGTCAAGTAAAAATGAAGGAAGTTTGGAAAGACGGAATTTGCTAAAATAGCCACATTACTGATTTCAATCCCTCCTTTCTGCATGCGTTCGTGGTGTAACATTTAGCACACTCGGCGCATATTCAGGAGGTCCAGGTTTGAGTTCTGGCTAGGACACTGCTAATTTTTCATGTCTTCTGTTTCAAAAATAATCTAATGATTCTACAGTGGCGCCAGAACAAAAAAGTGTTGGATGATGATGATTCTTCACCACCAGGATTTGGCGACTGGGTTCCCTAATACCCAGTCGCCCTTTAAAAGTGGGTACTTTCTCCCTCCTTTCTGCATGCTTTCGTGGTGTAACGGTTAGCACACTCGGCGCGTATTTGAGAGGTCAAGGTTCGAGTCCCGGGGAGGACATTGCTCATTTTTCATATTTCCTGCTTCCAAATAACCTAGTGACTCTACAAATTTCTTTGCTCATTGATAGATATTAACAAATTTAAATAATCAAGGAATTTTTAAATTGCTTAATGATAATGTCACTAATAAGGAAAAAAAGAAGTAAATAAATAAATAAATAGGAAAAGACATTATTATCAGTCCTAAATAATTTAAAGTTGTAAATAGACACACAATTATTTTTAAATTAAGACTTCTTCTTGAAACATATTTATAATGATGGAGGGTTATACTTCGAAAAAGATTTATTATACGTTCTTTTTCTTTGTACCACAACCGATATGACCTTTCGATGCTTTTCAGTTATTTCTACACGTGCATACACAGCTAGACACCTCAGTTGGCATGCCGGAAATGATTGCGTTCGTTTAGCTCACAAATTTAAAATCTCAAATCGCAAAAATTAAATTTGTTACTTGAGGAATCTGTTGGAAAGTCGTGGATAATTGAGTCTTCTCGGTCAACAAACTGAGAGCGTCTGTACTTCTTTTTTTGCAGATGTCAAAAAGATTAAGCTCTATTAAAAAGTCAAAAAGCTCTATCAGATTAAGATGGACGACCTGAAAGCCTGTATAATGGATACTGTGCCTAAAATTTCACCCAACATAAACCTAGTCCTTCGACTGAAGCAGGATGAAATCGATTAGTATTTGGACGTTTTCTTTGCGCCCAAGAATGCATTCATTGAAATTCATGAAGTTTATTTTAGTGAGAGAAAAAGCAGCAGTCTTCTATTACCTAATAGTAAGAGAAAAATTGCGCCTGAGTAGCGTTATGCAGAGACGAAGAGTATGAGTTACGTAATGTAGCACATAAATTGTCCTGGGAGGGGGGGTCGGAATCCTGCGTTTTCCTGGAAATGCTTTCGAAATTCAGTTAAGTAGTTTGGCGTAAGGCTTTTGGTCTCAAATTCAAATTATATGCCGTTCGAATGCTGGAGTTGAAAACAGCTGATGGGACAGACATTTTTAAAAAAAAAATTAAAAATTTTATTCACAAAATAAAATGTATTTAAAATAAATTTTAGTCTTTGCTTACTAAATGTTTTAAAATATTCCTAAACAATCATAATAACATCCCAAGGGAAACAAATTCAAATTTATACTAATTTTCTCTCTAAAACGTGAAGTTTGGTACCTATAAGACATTTTTGTTGGTTACCCTCTGTAGTTCACGGATCTCTGGAATACGCGCCCAGCACGCTGACCACTACACCACGAAGGCATGCCAAGAAGGCGGGAGAAATACCTTATATGTTTTCCATACTTCTTCCAGAATGCAGGGTCGTTCTTTGTTCTTTGCTTTGTTTTGTTAAAATGTATGTGATTCGCCCTTCATCACCAACAAATAAAGGAAAGGATTAGCGTGTCGGATGTTAAGTTTGAAAATTACACCTAGCTGGAAGATTTTTAATGGATATGATTGTTCAAGGCTGAAATTAATTATTCTTAATTGCTATAAGATAAATATTTATACTCTAAATTAAATTGAAACTTCGGCAATCTTACATTAATAGCAAGAAGTAAATTCACTCTATAACTTTATAGGGACAAAAATATATAAGCAAAGCAATCTAGCAGTGATGTTGGATCCGATATAACTGTCAAAACATATTTCAAAATTCATAAGAAACAGCTTAAATTTCAGTGATTTGCTACTTAATTTTAATTTGTCTCAAATTTACCAGAAAACTTGCGAATGGGGTGTGAAGAGCATGTAACATAAGGAAAACTTATTTAAGTGGACTTGTAAAAGTCGTACTTTCTCAAAGAAAAATTATGATGTCTCACTTCTTATACTAAAGAAAAATTCATAATTATTTATGATATTTTGTATTCACGATGTCTTTTTTGAAAGCTTATTCATATTTTAGCACCTTTTTTTCTATATGAAGCATAAAAAGTAAAAACAAAGGCTAAATGTTTACATTAGAAACGTTCATATGTATTTTCCCTTATAATCATCTTTCAGATTAAAATAAATGAAGCTTTATCAGATGTAATAATAACTAGGTTATATTGTGACCGTTAATAAATAACTTTTTATGTGGTCCTGGGGTATTTTTACCAGATTTGCATTCCTTGTTAAGCTTCTAGGCTGCTTAGCTTTGTCGAGCTAAGAGCCCAGAAGCTTCAAAATGTAGAACGCATGGGTTACAGCATATAATATTTCATTTTTGTTTGACTTTATTCTTGCAGGTTCAGTACTGAAAGAAGAATCCTTTTTGGAGATAATCAAGAATTTTTTCAGATGGATGTTTTGAACTGTCAATAAGAACAAATACTGATGTTTTCTAGAAGATCTTATACGCGTATTATTTGTTTTAAAGAATAATATCAGGATGTTTTTACATATGTAGAGTGACTAAAATATTAACTATGTGTTATAAAAAATTTATGTTGCAATAAAAGTTTAAATTCTTTCAGTGATGCAAGTTCTTAATGTTTTACATGCAAAGATCCACTGGTGTGCAGCAAGATGATTCATTATTTTATGCCCTAGAACAGTGGTCTACAAAGAGGGGTACGCTTACCCTAAGGAATACGTGAAAGGGTACTTTGAGGTACGCCAAAGAAGTAGACTCACGTTCACTTGCGATGTATGATCGTATATCTCGTGAGTGCGAGATTCTCTCACTGGTCGCTGAGTCTGGTTTCACTAGCGTCTGGGGAGCTCAGCATCATAACTGCACCGCTTTTAAAGCGTATGCATATTATATCGCATTATATACATTATATTATATTATTTTACATTGCATCACATTATTTTAATTATATTACATTTTGTTAAATTAATTATATTGGCATTGCATTACATTACTTTACATTATATTATAATGGGGTACAACTTATAATAATTTTCGTCTTAGGGGTACGCGATTAAAAAAGTTTTGAGATCGCTACCTTAAAATATCATATTACCTTTAAAAGGAATTTAAAATAAAAAAGAAATTAATTCCTTTATTTTATAAAAAACTTCTAACGTCCTATATAGGTTGTCCACTGTTCTGACTAAAATAACATATCCAAATGAGGCTTATAACTACACTCATGTGCAAAATTAAGACAATCTGCAAATTATGTCTATTTTTACGGAAAGTATTCAACTGAAGGTAATAATTATGCCGCTGAAGAATTATGCAAGTATTCAGAGTCGAATACACAGCTTAAACGTGCATAGCAGGAATAATTGTTATATTTTTCAACTAATCAAAGAATTTTCTCAACTTTTAACTCTTGCAATGAAGTAATTAATTACAGTGGAGGTTTAATATGGTTTCGAATAGTCTTTCTTGAACAAACAATTGGAAATAATATAATCTGATAATGTTTTATTTCTTTATAAGGAAATGATTTCTGACAGCAAAAATAACGAGGATATCTGAAGGAAACAGAATTATTCATGCAGCAAATCCATTGCTATTTTAAATATCGGTATTGTACATAGTTACTGTTTGTATTCCTTGAATGCCTTCGCAGAAAACTAAAGGACGGAAACGAAATGATAGTTAGACTAATGACAAAAATTCTTTCCTTTTTTGTAGGTACACAAATGGAATACCGAAATTTTAAAAATATTTAAAACGTCTTTTACATCTAAGAATTATGTATGCGTTTAAGTATTATGAACATTTTGAATACATAAGAAACGTAAATTTGGCCCAAAAAAATTTATTTGCGAAGTAATACTTCTGCCTAATTACTGGGTAATAAAACATTTTGCCCCTTTTTGTATGAAAATAAAAAAAAATCATGTACTTATTCCAGAATTAATATTTCTCTTCTCAATAGGGACCATGACAGTGTAGAACATTTAACCAGTGAGAAATAAGCTCATATCACCTGCTTCTTTAAAATGCCTTAACTGGACTCCTCTGAATTTATATCTGAATTATTTTCAAACCGTCCTTTGTGTGGCAAGTAAAGGATAATAATCACTTGGGAAAATTTAATGAGAATCATGTAGATGAGGCAATATTTTATAATCTAAAGCATTAATCATATTTCTCGTAATTTTCGCTCTACGTAGTTTCTGATTGTCTCAAAAGAATTCATTTTATTGACCTTTTATGGTTGCTTATTGTTTGCGAAACAATACATTTTGAAGGAGTTGGCAATTATAGACGTTAGCAGTTTTTCCTCTGTGGAATCACCCAAGAAGTACAATATCAGCAAAAGCTCACCATAAGTATGAGCTACTAAAAATGGAAAGAAACTTTTAAAGAATAGGGAATTGGATATAATAAATGATATGCCTACTTATTGCTCAAGCAGCGAATCTATTTTTCATCTCACGTCGATTTAAAAAAATCTGAAAGGTTTTAGATTTTAACGGTCGCCCAAAAGAGTTTCTTAAAGGTTTATTACACTCCTCTGAGCTCTCAGTCTACCAGTCTGCTATTATACTCACTCCTACTAACCCATTTTTGTTGTCGTTTTAGCTTTATTATTAATTATAATTTTCTTCGCACATACGCCATATACAATTCAACAGGAAAATCACAAAAATTTTAAAAGCAGCATAGCAGTATACATTTAGAATTCCTGGTGCAACGTTAAGTGTTTGCATACATTTTTCTGTTTTTGTTTACCCTGTTTAGTCCAAAAAATTTGGAAAGTATCCATTAAAGAAGTTTTTAACTTCAAAATTAGTTTAAATGTATTTTGAGTTATCTCAGTTGAGTACGTTATTGAAAAATGAAATAAAGACTTAAATTCTTAAAAAGTGCAATTATTACTTTAAATCGCTCAGCTTATCAAACAATGATAGACTGTTAAAATTTGAAAGACGAATTAAAGATCTTATGTTGCTATGCCGCCAGGGATGGGGACATAGTCAGAACGTTCCGTTTGCGAGGTCGTGTAGAAGACGAATTAAAGTCAAGACGTTAGATGAAAAAATATTCTCGTGTTTATAATTAACACCCTGTTGTGAATCAGCACTTCTTTTAAAATAGTTGAAGGTAGTCAGTCTTACAGGGAAGTGGTTGAGCAATAAACATTTTAAATATAGTAAATTAAGGATGTTATTTGCAAACTGATATGAAGAGTTCTCGGGCATACAGGAAACAACTACCAAATTAACTTGTGAAAGTGAAAGCTTTTCAATATGCAAAGTGAAGAATATCCTGTGTGTTGGAACTGAAAGCATTTCAACATGTAAATTAGCAAATATTCTTTGAATTGAAGCCCAAATGTGATAGTTAACATCCTTTGTTTCACATATAAATTACGACAGCTGGACAACTTATCGTGCTTTGCGTGATAAACAAAGCATGCATCATAAATATCTTTGATAAATAAATATAAAAAATTAAACAAGTATATAAATGGCCGCAGCTAGACAGTATCACCATGAACCTGTTGGCAATTCTCAATGAAAGCTTAAACTAGCAATATTAGTTGCGGAAAATTAAAATGTTCTTGTTAACCGTTCTTTTCATTTCTGGCTTGAAGGCAGCTCATGGTAAGAGTAAAACCCTTATTTATTAAAAAGTTAGTTATTTAAATAGTTATAGGATTTTGCAATAATATCTTCTGAAAGACGGGTTAATCAAAATTTTCTTATAGTGCAAAAACTGACCAGTTGATCCCTTTGTGCTCCATTTCAAGTACTGAGTATTGGTAATAAAATGATATTAACATCGTTAGTAGTAAAAGAAATTTCGTTGCCTAAAATTAAATAAAATAAAAAATGAAAATGTGGCGATTTAAAAAGAATGCAAAGTTAACCAAATATAAAATGGAAATAAATTAATAATGTAATTAAATATTATTTATAGCAGTTACCGATGACTATTGCTAGAAGACATTTTAGACCCAAATGACTATAGATATGCAGTTTTTAAATTAGTTTCTTTTTTGTAAATAATTGCTGGCATTGTTTTTCGTTGAAATTTTTAGTTTTGAAATTGGAATTAATTTTGTTTATTTACTTTGAAAGATAAATCTTGAACAAAGCGGATTTAAATTGCGAAGCTCGTTCACATTGGGGCTGTTTTTCCATAAAAATGTTTGATAAATTTGTGCAGATTTGTGAAAATTTCAAAATTTATACGAGCCTCATAACCTAGATATGCCGAAAAAGCTTGATTATGTTTCATAAATGCATAAAATTTACGTATATACTAATCAATTTTATCATTAAGTGCCATAAAGTAATACAAATTCATTGCGATAACGCTTCAGTTTCTGATTTTTAATTATTGGTAAATCTTATAATATCCATTCTGTTTTATATTTTCTCTTCCAGTTTTGACGTTAGTAGCAGATATTTTATTAGTCTTACCAAGAAGACAACTAATTTAAATGTCAGTAAATGGATTACCATATTCTAAATGTAATTTTTCTTCCTTGTTTATTTCCAGTATACTGTAAAGCATGCATTTAAAAAAAAATTCATAATGATTGCTATTTATTCCCCACTTCTTTCACAATAACACTATTTTAAATATATTTTGTAGGAAATAGATTCAGATTTTTATTTTTAATCTTTTTATTTTCAAATATTAGACTATTTATTACTTTATTAGTCCAAAGGGGCAATTTGCCCAAAAGAACTATCAATTTCGCTTTGGCATTTTGCGTTGTTTCACTTTTCAAATTGTTGCCACCAAATATTATCGCCCTGTATTTTATTTAAAGAAATTAAATAATGAAGAATCTGCATAAATGTATGTATGTTTCTTGCATTGTGATAAAAAAAGGGTACTTAGAGCCATGAAATTTACAATATTGAACGTTTCCATCCGAACATGGGCATCTGAAAGCCCAAATTTGAAATTTGGAATTTGTTTTGTTATCTGTTTCATATTTTGTAAAACTTTAACGATTTTTTGATTAACAAACTTACGGATTTCAAAGCGAGCCATGGCAACGTTGTACAGAAAAAACATTTTATCTCCAGCGCGTGAGACTGTATATAGGAAACTCTGAAGATATGCTCAGTTTAAAATTACTTTGCGATATTGTTCTTTAACTGAATTTTACGGTTTAAGTGCGAAGAACATGATATTTAATAAATAAAGATAACGTACATAATATTAAGAAAACGCCCCTTTGGACGCAATTTAAAATCTGAAACTTCAGATTTTCTTTTTTTTTCTTTTTCTTTTTTCTTCACGCAAAGAAAATAATGTGAATTGATAATTAATAATATGAATTGATAATTAAAACAATGCAGTGAATTTTCGTTTCCTTCTTTCTTTAATTTTTATTTAATTATCAGATTACTAAATGGTCAAAACCTGAATTAAGTTTGAATGCTGCATGAAAATTAATAGTACTATAGCTGAAGCACATGGAAATTTATCGAAAAAGAAGGGAGAACTACAATTGTACTTTTATACTTGCATTTGGACTTTTTTATTGCTCTCACTATCGGAAGTACCCGATGCCAGTTAAGTTACATTGAGAGTAATGCATCTAACAACAGAGAGAACGATACCGCTGTAATCCTTCTCTAATAACGATGCAAAAAATACGATTCATAGTCATACATTTCTCAGTCTGATGCGATATGGAACCCACATAAAAAGTTTCGATAAAGAAAATAAGTTAATTCTCTCTCATTATATCAGCAAGAATGGCACGTCGTTTTTAATGATTTTCGTCTTTCTAATTAAATGGTCGTATAAACTTACGTTCCATCCAATATTTCACTTATATTCAATTTTAGTCGATTAAGTGTGGCAAAAAATTGATCATAATCGATCAGAAATCAATAATGCGAGCAAACAAATACACACAAAAACAGACATTATATGTCTGTTTTTGTGTAGATTTGATTTTGTGTAGATAGATAGATAGATTGTATAGATTTTGTAAAACTTAGAAATTTTTGATTAACAAACTTTGCGATTTGAAAAGCGAACGTTAGCAACACTTTCCGAAATAAATATTTTTATATTTAACGCGCCAGACTGTTGCCACTCTGAAAAATGAGTGCGAGAATTAGCGCTTTCAGAGTTTTTAGTCCAAAGGGATTTAGTCGCGAAGGACTATTACTTTCGTTTTGCGATTTTGCGTTTATTCACTCTGAATGCCCGATTCACTTTTCAAATTGTTGCCACTAAACGTTATCGCTCTGCATTAAAGTTTAAAAAATGAAAAATCTGCATAAATGTATGCATGTTATTATTATTATTATTTTTTTTTGACGTAACTTTCTCTTCAAAAATCGTCTGCGTGCGTTGCACGGGAAAATAAAGAGGAATTTTAATTACAGTTCTAAATAAATAGCCAAATAAATGTGAAATTCGTAACAATATTCTCTAAAACTTTAACGAATTTTTCATTAACAAACTCAAAGATTTCAAAGCCAGCAATACCAACGTTGTACAGAAAAACATTTTTATCTCCAGCGCGTGAGAGCGTGTACCGAAATTTCTAAAGATATGCTTAATTTAAAATTATTTTGCGATATTGCTGTTGAACTGAATTTTATGGTTTAAGTGCGAAGAACATGGTATTTAACAAATAAAGGTAACACACAGAATGTTAAATAAACGTCGCTTTGGACGTAATTTAAAATCTGAAACATTTCAGATTTTTTTTTAATTAATATTTCGGTTGATTAAAGTTGTACGAAGATGGGAATAGTCGAAATGGCTTCCCACAAATTTTTGGAATCGGGAATAACGTATTTAATATTTGGCAATGGCATTTTTACTTCATAGCAAAAACCTGGAAATTTTTTATTAACAAACTCTAGAATATGAAAGCGAGCAGTGGCACAGACTTCCGAAATAAAGCACATTTTTATCTCCAACTTGCGAAGCTGTTGCCATTCGGAAAAATGAGAGCGAAAATTATCGTTTTCCCAAGTTTTTAATTAATATCTCTGATTTTATCTATTTTTTTCTGGAAAAAAGTGGACGTCGATTTTTTCCAAGACCCACTAAAGAATTGTAGAAAGTTTGGTGACGATAGCTATAACAGTGGCTGAGTTATTAGAAGACAAACAGATTCTCTTCTTTAGACCAGCGGAAGTACTCGATGACAATTAAGTTAGATTGACACTAATGCATCTAACAACAGAGAGAACGATACCGCTGTAATCCTTCTGTAATAATGATGCAAAAAATACGATTCATAGTCATACATTTCTCAGTCTGATGCGGTATGGAACGCACATAAAAATTTACATAGAAAAAAAAATAAAAAAATCTGAAAGATTTCAGATTTTAAATTACGTCCAAAGGCGCGTTTTTTTAACGTTTCGTGTGCTACCTTTTTTTATTAAATTTCATGTACTACGTACTCAAACCATAAAATTCAGTTCAAAATCAATATCGCAAAATCATTTTAAAATGAACATATCTTTAGAATTTCCGTAAGTCTCGTGCGCTGGAGATAAAAATGTTTTTTTTCCGTACAGTGTTGCCATTGCTCGCTTTGAAATCATTTAGTTTGTTAATCAGAAATTCGTTGAAATGTTACAAAACATAAAATCGATAATAAAGCAAATTTCAAATTCAAAATTAGGGCTTCCAGATGCCCATATTCGCAGTAGGATTACGTCATTCAAAATTCGATGGCTCTAGGTTTTATCACAATGCGAGAAACATGCATACATTTATGCAGATTTTTCATTTTTTAAAATTTAATGCAGAGCGATAACATTTAGTGGCAACAATTTGAAAAGTGAAACGGGCATTCAGAGTGAATCGACGCAAAATCGCAAAACGAAAGTAATAGTTCTTCGGGACTAAATCCCTTTGGACTAAAAACTAATTCTCTCTCATTATATCAGCTACAATGGCACGCCGTTTTTAATGATTTTCGTCTTTCTCATCAAAGGGTCGTAAAAGCTCAAATTCCATCTAATATTTCACCTGTATTCAATTTTTGTCGATTAAATGTGGCAAAAAATTTATCATAATCGATAAGAAATCAATAACGCGAACAAACAAACAAACATTCTTCTTCATATAGATTGTATTCATATATATATAGATTTTGTAAAACTTACACTTTTGATTAACAAACGATTTGAAAGCGAGCAGTAGCAACACTTTTCGAAATAAAGCATTTTTATCTCCAATGCACTAGACTGTTGCCACTTAGAAAAATAAGTGCGAAAATTAGCGCTTCCAGAGTTTTTAAATTATATCTCGGCTAATTAATGTCGTACGAAGATGGAAACAGTCGAAATGGCTTTTCAAGAATTTTTGGAATGGGGAACAATGTATTTAATATTTGGCAATGCTGTTTTGATTTCATAATAAAACTTGGAAATTTTGTATTAACGAACTCTAGATTTGAAAGCAAGCAGTAGCTACACTTCTCGAAATAAAGCAGATTTTCATTGTTCATTGCTCATCAGGATACAATAGGCATTTAGCCTTTAAAATATGCTTTTACCTATATTTGAAGTTTTTGCCCGAGGGCGCTGGCTTTATTTAAATGTTTAAGAGCACAGGAGTGCTCACGCCGAAAAGGCGAATCCATGGACCACCACTAGCGACATAAAGAGTCTTTTGAGCTGTTGTTTGGGGAATTTGAAGATTTAAGTTTGAAAAGCAATTAAATATTTACCATTTTGGATTATGATGAATGTTTCTTGGCCTCTTGACAGTATGTTCAATAGCTGAATCGTAGTTTACAAGTTCTCTTATATGGTGGTATTCTGAATTTTGCATTTTCTGGAAAAAGTTATGGCAAGTAGAAAGTATTTCATCATGTATGGAATTGATCTTCATTTCTTTGAGCATTTGCTTGTTCAAACACACCATGGGGCGTTTAAAATCATCCTTAGTAATTTATTTTGAAAAAATTCTATTTTCCACGATAGGTTTTAGAAACGGTGCTCCAAGCAGGAATACCGTATAGTAAAATGGGTCGAATCATAGTAAGATATAATATACGTTTTGTTCTTATGTGAAGTTTAGAGTTTGTTCGTAGGAGAGGATAAAGGGTAATAGCTTATCGTAATGCATTCATAGTTTGTTCTTTAAACAATAGTTGTTCGTCAAAGAGTACACCTAGGTATTTAATGGAGCTGTAAACTGGTATTTGCCTATTATTAATTTGAATATCAATTTCGACAGGAGTGTTATTTTTATCTTCTAAAAATAGTGACGCTACACTTATTTGGGTTTAATTTAATTCTGATCTTGAACCAATGGTCAGTGATGTTAACTGCGAACTTTAGATTGTCAATAGCAAGTTGCGGTTCGTAAGAACGACAGTATCATCAGCATATTTAGCGATTTTTGCATTTAATAGCTGCGGCATGTCATTTATAAAGATGATAAATAGGATCGGCACTAAAATGCTTCCTTGAGGGACGCCACTTTTAATGATCTTTCTACGGGAAAGAGATTTTCCAATTCGAACTTGAAAAGTACGATTTTTTAAACAGGAGTATATTAATTTGATGAGATTGATAGGTATACGTGCTTCTTGTATTTTGAAGAGAAGGCCGCCATGCCATACTCTGTTGAATATCTTATGTCTAAAAAGTATGCAGCAACACCATTTTTCTTAATAAAAGCGTCAGTAATAAATTCAGTTACATTAATGAGCTGGTGCGTGTTACTATGTCCTCGGCGAAATCCATATTGTTTGGAGTCGATGATATTATTCTTTTCTATGTGATTAATTAGTCGAATTTGAATAATTTTTTCGAAAATTTTGCCAATGCAGGGAAGCAGGCTTATTGGGTGGTAACTTGTGGTTTCTTTTGGATTTTTACCTGTTTTAAGGAAATTTATGACTATAGCATGCTTCCACTGATGGGGGAACTAACTTAAACGAAGGCGGGCATTAAAAAGATTAGTCAATAATACGATGTAACTCCAGAGAAGTTCCCTGATAGATTTATTGGAGATTGAATCGTATCCCTGTGCTTTTTTGATTTTGAGATTCTTAATGACGTTCTGTACTAGTCTAGGGGAGGTAGGTAATAGATAATTTACGTCAGTGCGGTGAATTAAATTCTCGTTGAAATCTTGGACTTCTTGTTCAGTTTCAGGATCGAAGTTAGGATTAGGAGTAAAGGTGTTTCCAAGCTGTTGGGCTAAAACTTCTGACATTTCATATTCAGAATAAACCAGTCCACTGGGGGTATTGAGTGGGCCGATGTGATCCGCAAATGGCTTTTTAAGAGCTCTGGAAATTTTCCAAATAAGGGTAGGTTCATATTCCATGTTATATAGGAGTTTTTCCCATTCACTTGATTTATAATCACTGAGTAATTTAGAGATTCCTCGAATCTTTTGCTTAAGGAGTCTTTTTAATCTGGGGTCTCCAGTATTCCTCCATCGTTTTACCAACCTATTCTTATCTTTGATTTTTTCTCGAATATAATCTGGAAGTGAATTTGGGAGTGATCTGCTTTAATGGTAGTAGCTTCTCGTAGAGCACTTTGAATTCTCGAGTGCATATTTTCATTTCCAGCTTGCGAGACTGTTGCCACTCGGAAAAACAAGAGCGAAAATTACCGTTTTTCAGAGTTTTTAATTAATGTCTCTGATTTTCGCTACTTTTTTTGGAAAAAAGTACGTCGACCTTTTCCAGGACCCAGAAATCAATTATAGAAAGTTTGGTGACGATAGTTATACTAGTAGTAACTGAATTACTTGATGACAAACACACAGACTTTCTTCTTTATATATATATATATAGAGAGAGAGATAACACAAGAGAAACTCCCGATGATGTGTCATAAATAATTGTAATTGTACATTCAGAGTTTCAGAAACCGTGTCCTGGAAGATTATTAATACGAGCGTTTAGACAGAGATAAATGCATTTTTAATAACTTAATAAAAATTCACATGGAATTTAGAATAAAAGTGCTTTTATAACTTTCTTGAAATATGCGAATTTTGACGAAACCAAACCATCGAAGAACGTAAATTCTGAAAACAAATTTATTTCTCAGATCGCTACTTGTGCATTCAATTCACCGAGATATTTTTTTATTATAAAACACATAATTACATCTGAAAAATAACTTAATGGAATCGATTAAAAAATTGGAGGTGACTGCTATACTTTCTTATACGAAGTAAAAAGGAGGTATTGTAATCGCGAAAAATTTCGGGCATCATATTTCAACGAAAATATCTATTTTCACCGCTATCGAATGCAATTTAACGATATTTTTGAGTGACATTCGCACATAAGAATCGAATAAAGGATTCTTTTTCCCCCAAAAAATTATAAAACTCATTTAAAATATATTTCGAAGAGATTTTTTCGTGGCCTCTGTACGAACGGACGTATGTACTTATGTATGTATGTATCTCGCATAACTCAAAAACGAGTAGCCTGAGAGCGTTGAAATTTTGTATATAGGATTGCTATAACATGTAGATGTGCACCTCCGATTTTGAAATCGGCCTCACCAAAAGTATATAAATTTATGTATATATATATATACATATATTCACTCTGTTACTCGGCTCAGTGAGTTTTTTTATTCTTATATGTTGGTAAATTGCGCATTTTTTGCTTTAAAAATGGTTGAATTGTATTGTTCTTATCTTCAGGTTAAGGTTTTTATACCTTTAGTAAATTTTCATGGAAGATTTGTAGAATTATCAACAATTTAAAAGTTGTTTAAGTGCGGCTAAGCCTAATCATTTTTCTCATTGCGGACATATTTGTTTACATTTGAAACTTAGGACAATATTGAATTTGCTGCCAATCTAGAGAAACTATGCTTCGCAAGAACAAAGATAACGCCTTCTTTTATTATTGCGAATTAAATCATGCGTAATCCATTCTGGAATTTATTCGAGGAAATAAGTGTTTAAGATTTACTTTGCAATTTTTATTATGGATAATTGGAGTTTTTATGTATTTTTGCCTTGTCGCGAAGTGAGTAACTGAATTAATTCAATGAGAAATACTCAATCGTCTGTGAAAAACTGTTTCTTTTCTTTTTTTGTTTAAATGTCTAATTTCTTTTAAACATTGGTTTAGATTTATTATAGCATTTGAACAGAGCATGTGGCAACGATTAAGTAATTCTCCAAATGATATACATAATTTTTGTGCATTCTGATGAGTTATAAAATAAATGAGATGTAACACTGTTACATGAAGCTAGCGCCAGCGTCTCGCTGTGGTAAGCAAATATAGTGAATTTTAATGAGTGCATTTATTCTATTGTGGTTTATGCTTTATCGATGAAGTAGATTTAATTCAGTCCAAAAAGTTTAATTGAAATGCAAATTGTGTATAGTTTAATATTCCGTACAAGTCATGTGGTGTACACATCAGATTTTTATTTATTAATTTGATATTATTTTTCTGCATTGCATCAATTAAAAGCAAAGTTCAGTTCAAAAAGGCCATGTCTGATTTCTTTATTTTCATACGTAAGTGTATAAAAGGTACGACTGGTCTTTGTGATCCAAAGTGAAAATAACAATGAAATCTCTTAGCAGGAAATATACAAAGCTAGCTGCTGGCTTAAGTAGTTCAGCAGTAAAATAATTGGCTGCGATAATCGAAAGTACTCCGCTCGAATGTCAGCCAAAGCGTAAGTATTTACAGTAATATAAAATGCTTTGTTTAAATATTTTCAAAGAATTATATTGAATGTTCTAGCGTCTCGTAAGATAACTATTTTTCTTACTGATTAAATTGCGTAATTTTTGGTATGTATATTCATTATTTGTTTTGTCAAATTTTACTAAATTTTAGCATGGATGATTTGTAGTATAAAAAGCATTTATAATTGTATTAAATTTTTACTTTGAATTACATTCATTTAAATTAATTTTTTTTGTACCAAGGGAAGTATTTTTAGAATTCTTTGTAAGCCTTTTTTATCTTATGTTACTAGTTAAACATTTTATACACCGTTCACTAAGAAAGATTTTGCAACTTTTATTTACTCATTTTTTTCCAATAAGTTTAATTTCAGTTAATTTAAAATGCATTAAATTACTTAACGTCAAAACAATTAGTTTTCTTACGGTGATTGTTATAATAGCATTATGAACTTAAATTTTTAGAGGAAAAATATTTTGCCAATTATTTTAAGATATTTGTTTGAAGTTAGAGCAGTTTAGAGTTCTAATCGCAATGCAAATTCGATGGGCTACCAATTATTTGGACGACTGCTTGCTAAGAAAACAGTCGCCTATTCTTCTTACAAAATCAAAAACGATTACATTGGGTCGAACGCAAGTTTCGTAACTTCTATTTAGTTACAATCGCATAATTAAAAACCAATAAACTGGTGATTAAAAAAAGTGCTAAGATAAATATATGATCAAAATTCAACGAATGAATGAAATATAAAACCAGGTAAAATCACAAAACCATGATATTCGTTAATATATATTAATATATAATAACCCACATTAGTTCAAATATACTTCCTACAAATACTTTTAAATATTTTCTGTTAAAGCTATTCTTCCTATGGAAGTTATATCACGAGTAAATTATGAGAGAGTTCCCTTCTATGGAAAAAGATCCTTCTCCTTCTATTTTCTTTCAGTGAAAGTTACCACGAATAATTTACAGTAGATTTTCTTTCAGAAGAAGTTGTCAGTATTAAATTAAATGGATTATTTTTTTCCTTGCAAGTGACTAAGATAGTATTACAATGGATTCGTGATTTTATAAAAGTTTCGGATCCCCTATTCGTAAAATCAAAAGTTTATGAAAGTAGCAATAAAAGTTATAAAATTTTGGGACCAGTGCCATTCTTAGTAAAAATATGTAGCTTATAAACTTAGTTGGTAACAACGTAAGTCTATTGTAAAACTTTATAATTGGTTTGAAAAGTATAAACTTGCAACAATTCGCAAACCAGGAATAAGAAGCTGCGCAAACTTTTAAGGGTAGATTTCAGAAAATGGTTGGTTGTCTGAACATACAAATTTTAGAAGATTTTAGAGCTACTTAAGACATGATTTCATTTTCCTGAATTTAAAAGACCTTTAATATGTGACTTATGCATGCTTATATTTTCTGCATACCTGTCTCAGATTACCATATAAGCAAGAATGAATCACTTAAAACCAATCCGATTTGTAATAGAAAAATGTTAGGCAGGTATGATTAGATTTTTATTTGCTAAACTTTATAGCATTTCGACTCTTCTGAGTGTAGCATAAATTTATCGTGACCCACATTCATGTAAAATAAAATAAGTAGTAAAAAATAATGTTGGAAATAAAATAAGTAATAAATAAAATAAATTATAGGAATAAAAATGACAAAAAAGGGCTGAAAAGGGAGAGGAAAAAGGATTCTTAGAAAACTGTAATAAAGAAATGATAAATAAATAAATACATGTCATAATTAACCATTAATTATTAACGGTAAATTAAATGATAATTATTAGTAAACACATGCAGCAATAAATCAATAATTAACAATATCTGAAAGTAAAAAAAATAAATAAAAGACTAAAGTTTTCGTTACGCACCAAAATGTATCTTCAACATCTATAATATGCTGAGACTTAAGGAAGCATTAAATTATACTCTTAAAAATCAAGATGGTAAATATCAAGATAGTAAGAAAGTAAAGGCTGTGTAAAAAGAAATGGTTTTGTTTCTGTTTGTTGTATATTTTTTAATAATATTAAGATAAAGTTAATACTTTTATGCATATAGCTTTAGATTTACTTGTCTTTGGCTAGGATATCAATGTGAAGATCTTTCCGGTGTCTGGGTCAATGAACTGAACTCTACTATGACCATCGTCAACCTACCTTTCAATAAAATAATTGGCCAGTACAGAACAGCCGTAGAAAGCAATCCAGGAGCTGCTGCTTTCACTTCTAATCTCACAGGTAACAGGAGCTGCTGCTTTCCCTTCTAATCTCACAGGTAACAGAAAAACACTGCGATTTGAAAATTTCAGATTTCAGTCTAAAACCTGAAGATTTTGCCAATACAATAAAATTTAAAATGATTTAATGAATTAAAAATTAAATCAATGAAAACTAAATTCGAAACATAAAAATTATGAGTTTAAAAGGAATCTGCAATTTGACCTTGGTATACAAATTTCAGTTTAATATCTGAAACACTTTCAAGCTAAACATTTGCGACAGATCTTCTAGTTTAAGAATTACTATTCTAAAAATTAACCATATAGAAAACAAAATCGTATGCATAAACTGAGCTATTCAAAAATGGGTAAAATCAAATAACAGAAAAAAGGGATGTGATATCAGTTCAGTGTAAATTAAAGCTACTTGGAAATTTATATGCCTAATTAACAAGAAAAGATATAATTATTATATGCGCATTTATTTCACTGGATCGCTTACGCAGGGCGCTTGCAAAAAATTTTTCCCTCAAGTGGCAATAATTCGTAATTTCCCAAAATAGGAAATCTGTTTACTAAGAGCGATAAGCTTTGAAAAGAAAAAAAAGCATAAAAATGACTCCAATAGCAGATTTTTTATGGCCTTTTTTGAGTTTCTTGACATATCCTGCTTATTATACAATTTGATCTGAAACTCTGGCATACGTTAAATGAATTAATTTATACTGACCTGTTAAACAAGAGTTCTATTATTAAACCTTAAAATTAACTCAAATTTGTTAATGCCATTCTCGATACTTTTTTAACCAATGAGCACTTAACATCCTACTTATAGGATAGTATATTTTACCTCAACAGAACTTTTTTTTTAAGTATTTGGAATATATATCAGATGTGCAGAAGTGCCTGAAAGAAAAAGAGGGCAATAATAGATTATCAGGAATAGCATGAAATGAAATAAAATTTTTTCTTCTTTTTCTAAAAATATATAAATGTTTTTAAAAAGCATTATGCATTTCAAGTAATTTTTATAATTCTCATATTTATTGCTCATGATTACAGAAGTATTCTTTGGCTCAAATTGCAAGAAAAGCACTCCAATATAAAATTTATGTTAGACAAAACGGAAACTTAGTTTTGTTCAGACTTTGAATAAAACTCTATGAATTTCAAGGGCAATTAGACACAGATCCCTTTTCTACAAAGAAAAAAAAATTGCAAAATATTTTTGCTCTTGAAGATGAAGAAGCTGCATCTGATTTCCTTGAAATTCATACAGCTTTATTCAGACAATTCGCAATACAAAGTTTATTTTTGTGCTTAATTTAGAAATTATTCTTTGATTATTATAATTATTTTAATTTTTCGGAACACTTTTTATTCCAAATAATAGTTAAAGCTGCTTTGAGATTTTTAAATTAAGCAAAATTTAGCTTTATTAATTCTGATTTCTAATACAGAGCTCATGAAAATTTACCTAGATGTTTTCTTAGCCTGCATTTCTGACTTTGGACGTTGCTTGAAAACTCTATTAAATATTACATGCATTTTTTCTAAATAACTGTCGTTTTAGGTCTTTCTCGTATTTAAGTGAAATTCCATACGTATTTATATATTATTTACACATACGATCTGCTTTTGATTAGTCCTTCTACGGTGTATTACCATGCAGAATTCTTTCTGATATTTTAAACATTCATTTTCTAATTTTAGGGGCCTTCTTACCTTTCGAGGGTGGATCTTTGCTTTCATTTACTGTACTTTTCAACCACGGATCGTCTTTGACATCATGGGTTGGTAAGTTTCATGACACCATCTACATTTTTTAGTCTAGTTTTTCAGTCCTTGTATAAAATCCTCGCCGTGCGTCACTTGAATGTAAAATATAAGTTAGAAATATTACATGACCTTTATAATTCATATATGAACTTTAACCTAGAATAAAATGCGCAAGAGTAAATATGCCAAGTATATAAATGTACGGTAATCCTGAATGCTGAGCGAATACATCTATGTTGAATTTCCTGTTGTCTGAAAGGAACTTTTAAAATTCAAATTTAAGATGAAAAAACAGAAGACGGCCAGATAAATTTTAGTAATTTATCAGTTATCAAAACGAAATACGTTTCTTTTATGTAAACAGGCAATTTTATAGAACACAATCAATGGTGATAAAGATAGGAATTTTTCTATAAAATAAAATGTCTTGTTATTTTGTTTAAAGGTGAGTTAATTGAAAGAACAGTAACGATATCAAAAACTGAAGCTATGTACATTACATAAAGTAAGTAAGCAGTGTAAGTAGTGTTAAAGACTGAAGTTATGGTATAAATTTAATGGCCTTTCAATAAAATTTACTATTTCTCTCATGTTTTCGTTTTCTTTATTATGTTCTTCTGAATAATTTATCTTGTGCGAATATGATCAAAATTACTTGATCAGTCAGTGAAACTGTAAGTGAAATAATATTTTGATCAGTGAATGTGACTGCAATTAATGAAGCGTATTAAAATTTTTTAATCATTTGAATTAATTTATACAGAGAGCTATTTTTTAATTGTTTATCAGCCGATTAGTGCTTATACATCAGATGCCTTCTGCTACAGACAGAACTTTTCAAATTCTCTACCATGTTCTAAATCTACAGCAATCTAATTGAGTCGCAAAAATGCTGCATTTTAAATGCAAGAACTTAGTTGAATTGCTTAGAGGTTGTTATGTCAGTTTTTGTGCACTTATGAGTAGTCATATTCCTAAATGGTTTATATTCATAGAATTCTACTATTTTTGGATTGATTTCATTTTTTAAATCCAGTTAACTTAACAAAAACATGAATAATTATGTTAACATAAATAAATAACCGTATTTTCATATAATAAACACTTTTTTTTTTAATTTTAGGACTAAATAGACCAAAATTTTCAGTAAAGACATATTTGTAAACAGTTCAGATAGTCGCCCAATTTATATCCTTGTTTCTGAAGTTAAAAATACCAGTAGGTTAAATATAGTGGTTTTGAACAAAATTATTACAATTTACATCCTTGTTTAGAAAGTTAAAAATACAGCCATGTTACATTTAATGCTTTGAACAAAATTATTATATGTAACTTAGTACAAATTGATGAGGTTAAAATCCAAAAATAGTTAGTGGGTTTTACTTTTCAAGTTACTAGACAAAACAACAGTTTTCATATGATCTTTCCGTATGCATTAACTTACAGTGGCCAAGGGGTAAAACCGTAGTTTGGTCCGGGTTTCGAATCCGGGCAAAACGGGTCAGCTGCATGAGTATTTTCTTGGTTTTCCCCATGTGTAACGTGCATACGAGCCAATTTCTCTTAGGCAGACAACCTCCTAGAACTTTGACATAATTAAATAAACCAAATACAAAGCAGATGTAATAAGTTTAGAGATCAGTAAATTTAGGCAACTTTTAATTTTTATATTTGAGTTTTTTTCCAACCAAATAGTCACGAATGATAAAATAACTGAAAGAAAATTTGATAATTTATTTGACTTCTTTAAATGCACCGTTGTAAGTTGCAATATTATGTTTCAACGCATTTTCAGAGTCGCGCCAAAAATGTTTTCTAATATTTTTTTTCTTATTAAAAAAATAAAATTAATTGGCCATTAAAAATTAAAGGATTTAAAATTTGGCAAATTTAGTCTCTTAAGGTTTTGCAATATATTGAGTGGCGACTGAAAATTGCCTTTCAGGTCAAATAAAAAAATAAAGGCAGGAAAATTTGCAATTAGGCCCAAAGCAAACAGTTATTCTGTACCTAAGTACATAATGTGTGGTTTTAAAAGAAATTTTTATCCTTATAACAGTGCCCATTTTTTGATGAAATTTTGAAGTTAGACATGTTATAAACTATATGAAATATGTGCTTTGAATTACATCAGTTAGCGGTATTAAAATACATTAACGGTGTAATAAAGAAGTATTTGTTCAGTCTGTTAAGACAATAGATAATTTTAAATTGGAAGGTAAGTTAAGATCTTTTGCTACATCAAATGGCCGCCGCTGAAAACTGAAAGTCTATCAGGTTATGCAGATGATAGTTTGATTTTCTGCGCCGTCGAATGGTGATACATTTCCGCTACATGCTATTTTATAGCTGATTTGATTGTCCTGAGTACTGATAGTTTACTGTATATTTAAATAGCTAACTTTCAGTATAATTATATTAAATACTAAGATTTTTATGTAAAGTAATTTATAGCCAACAGGATTCAATGTAAGTGAGTACTTTTCTAATGGTATCTTTTTATCAAATTGTTTTATGTAGATGCAGAGAGAAATCAAATTATTATTATACAATATAAAAGCATGATACTTTGATACTTTGTGGCTATGCCAGTTTCAGCGCATTATTTTATACGCTGTTATTAGAAACTTAATGAAATGCCATTAGAAAACCGTACATACAGAGCCATATGTGCAAATCTAAATGTAGGAAGAAAAATATAAAGTGAGGTCTTGGGCCTCGCAAATAAACAGAGTATTCTCAATGTGAGGAGCAGAATTTTTCCTCGGAGAAAACTGTGATAAATTAGGAATGAAAGCGAAGAACAGATGATGTGCGCGTCATAGTCTGCAATCGGAAAGAATCGAAAAAGTTCTTGGATCCATCCGGAATGTGAGCGGTTGTCAGATGGTGATTATATCGAATTATAGGTGCAACAGAGTGTTGAATAAATTCCTCTGGCAGCGAAAAGTAGAATAAATTAATTTGAATAAAGAGGAACCTCTTAAAATTTTACAGCCAAGTCCTAGGGAGAAAAATTTATTAATGAAGAGAGGCATCTCTCAGAAGGTAGATGGTTTAAAACCACAGGTTGTAATCTGTATCAATAAGTTTGTATTTGAAGTTGTCAACGTAGTTTCAAAAATCTATATCTATAGGTTTGTTGAATAAATTATTTTTGTCCGCGGATGTAGTCTGTTATAGGATCACTTGTCACTTTCAAAGTCTCACAAATAATTTCGTTTCTAAAGAACCAAGGCCTCCAATGTTTTTTTGAGAAAGGTGTTTTCAATAGGCTGCAACTTATTGAAATCTGATTTGCAGACGAGGCATAGAATGCGCCGGATGATTGCAGTGCAAATGCGCTTTTTTATTGCAGTTTAAATACGTCAGTAAAAAGGGAGCTGTCAAGAAAATGCTTGATCCTGGAAGCCGTATCAGTGGCTTTGTCCACAGCATGTAAGCATTCCAGGCGAAAGTGTCACTTGAAGCGGGCTCCTTATATAGTTTGCTATGGCCTCTTTAGGGCATTTATTTCGTTAAACAGAGTGAGATCTTTGTTGATACGTCTTATGTAAGATCTGTTGATACGTCTTCTGTATAATAAGATTTTCGATTTCGACGACCTGATTCTGAGTTTGAGCACCAATCATCTATCTCTTGCATTATGTTCTGGAACCTAGCGACAATTTAAAAAATATATACGAAGATTATATTTATATGAAGTTCGAGGGTAACATCATTTAATGTGCAGTCGTAGGTATGTTTCTAAACTGCATTTTCGCAACGACATATACTATGTTATTACATTACGTATGCTGTTAGAGAGAGCTGCACGTCAGTATTGAAAAGGATTTGTCTCGGTAGCATTGCGGGGCAGAATGGATGAAACTGGATGAAAATGCATACACCGGAGACCCCATGAAGCTGGTTAGGAAGTATACAGGCACTTACTTGTGTATAGATATTTGGTCGTTTGCACAATTCAAACAAGTTTAGGAAATTTCGGAAGTTAAAGATACCCTTAAATGTGTAATTTCTGTTCGCACTGAACTCTTCACAGGAGGAAGAAACAGAAAAACGAAGATATTTAGTTACCGAGAATCATAGCGTTTGCTATACTGAAAATTTACTGTTGAAGAGTAATGATTACAAGCCTTGATTCCAACACGAATGACATCAAAAATATTGCCAATTTTGTGCGTTAGAGAATATAGGTAATTCCTTCAGCGTTCTGTTTACGCTGATTTCTTCTAAGGACATCCCCCAATTGTTATTGTTGCGATTTGTTCTCCTAAATTAGGTTTGTCTGTTTTATTTACAACTACACTGGTGAAATAAATTAAGAGAATTTGTATATTTTATCGAATTGCATGAAAAGAACTGAACTGCTTCTAGATAAAAAAGCAAATCTTGTACGGCAAATACGTAAGCGTACACGCGTGTGTAGGCGGAGCCAGTAGAAAAACAGGCTTTATAAGCGCGAGGAGGATAAGACGAATTGCGTTCGCTCAGCGCACCTCGTGCGCACACCTCAGAGAATTTCTTGGTATTATCTTGCAGCAATTGGTTAAATTCACATCGCTACAGTAAGAATGTGTAATCACCAACGTTTAGATGATGGAATGAGGTGGCAAATTGTGGAGAGGCTAGAGGTAGGCCAATCGCAAGTCCAGATATGCAGAGAGTTTAATTTAATGCCCAGCGTCGTTTGTAAGCTATGGAAACACTTTCAGGATACTAGATCCATCGAGAGAAAGTCTGGGCAAGGTCGTCCAAGAGCACGACGGCCAGAGAAGTCGCTATTTGTCCATTTTAGTGAGGAGTAACAGAGGGGCTACAGCTTCTCAGCTCCCTCGGGACTTGTATGTAGCCATAGGAACTCGTGTAACAAGCGTGACTGAATGTGAGAGGGTTGTTTGCCAGAAGACCGGCTGTATGTCCCGCTCAAGTCTACGGACAGGAGAGCCCGATTAGCATGGTGCAGGCAGCATAGCGATTGAAGTACGGAGCAATGGGCGACCATTCTGTTCACCGACGAGTCCCGTTTTAGCCTAAACACCGATTCTCGCCGTACTGTCATATGGAGAGAGCCAAGGACCCGCTACCTACCCTCCAGTGTCCGCAAAATCAACAATTATGGCGGTGTAATAGTCTGAGAAGGCATCATGTTGGATAGCGGCACACCTCTCCACGTCTTTGACAGAGGCTCTGTGACTGGTGTGAGGTATAGTGACGAGGTTTTGGAGCCCTATGTTCGCCTTTTCCGGGGTGCAGCGGGCCCCGAGTTCATCTTACAGGACGATAATGCGAGGCCACATAGAGCTCTTCTGGTCGACGAATTTCTCGAGAGTGAGGATATTCGCCAGATGGATTGGCCAGGTCTCCAGATCTTAACCCTATAGAGCATGTTTGCGACCATCTGGGTAGGGCAATTGCAACTCACAACCCCCTCCGAGAATCATCCAGGAACTGACAGCAGCGTTGCTGCCAGTTGCCACAGGCACTGATAAACTGTTTTATTTCCAGTATGACATCACGCTGCGAGGCTTGTATGGCTGTAAGAGGGGACCATAACCCCTATTAACCCATTCATTTTGTGTCTTCTGCAACCGCTGTTTGAGACCTTCAGTCTCCCATGAGTGTTACACACGAACATGTGTGTCTATTATAATTGTTGAATGTTTGTCAACCTATCTTCACACCCAGTTTTATTAAAATGTGTCTAGTAGTTCTGGAGATTATAGATCAAATATGAAAATTCTCTTAATTTATTTCACTAGTGTATGTCGAACTTGAAGAACTGGGCAGTCTGCTTAGTAGGCAATGTCTCTTTCATTATCAAGAATTAACCAGGCGTACTATAGGAGGGCTCTCACCTTTAAGAAAGGCACATTAACCTTTACATTCTATGACAGGAATAAAGAAAATTTCCTGTGTTAGATCAAATAAAATATATGTGATCGAATTCTGGTAATGTTTTTTGCCCAATTCTCTTGAACCTAATTTTTGCAAACTTACCTCTTTCGAAATTCTGTATTTCCCCTGAATCTCATTTAAGCGGTTTATGCTTTTGGGTTCCTGGAAGCTGCTTGACTTTTACTTGCTGCTTGACTTGATACGAGAATTATAGCCAGGTCGTTTGGTTTATTCATAATTAAATTTTTTGAGATAAAATATGGAAGATGTTTTAAGCCACTTATGTGAAAAAAATTTGCTTATTAAGTGTATGTGCAAGATGGTATTAGATCTCCTTATCTTTTGCTTCCGTTCTTACTAATAGGAGCATTTTTGGTAAAAGGATTTGTCAGTAGTTCATTCTGCAGTATTATGCTGAAAACGTTGCAAAATAAATTCTAAGCTAATTATAGCTAGTTTATCCGGTCTCTTTAATCCAATATATACACTATATCCGCAAAAGTCCTTACCACGCCTTTGTTTTCGAAACCGTTCGCGGTAGACCTTATACTTCCAATTACAAATGCATTTTAAATGACGCAGACTGTTGTTTTGCCATTTTTAAATTTAAAGAAATAAATTTTGCAAAACTTACGAGATAGAACTTTTCATACAGTCCCTATATTTATGTATATATTTAAGAAAATGTTATACTCCTTATAAAAAAAAATGCAAAATATTTTACTGCTGAACGATAAAATGTGACTGAAAAATTCGGTTTCAGAATTTGCTGCTTGTGACGTCAGTTCCAGTTTCAAATGAGGGGTCAATTAATAAAGAAATTAGAATAATTTGAGGTTTATTCTTTCTCCTTTAATGCAATTCAGTGATATGCTTTTATGATTTAGCAGTGTACTTAATTTGCAAAAAATGTCTTAAAGTACAAATACTTTTTTATTTTTAATTAAAGCAAATAATATTACAAGTTGGTTACGTGCCAAAACTAAAGAGCATGAATTCTAAGCGAAATAAGATCCCCGCGAATAAGATCTCCCTTTTGAAAGAAAATTTACAATAATTAATAGTTTTCACAATTATGAGCACAGAAGTGCTACTTCCTTATCTACATCAGAAATATTTTTCCAAAATAATATTTTAATTACGTAAAAATGCAAACATTTCGCTTTCCAATACATTTACGGTCCCTGAATATGATGTTTGGCTTCAGAAAAGAACATCTCGGTCAATTTTTGTCGTATGGGGAACCAACATTTTGTGTTTTTTCCTTTTATAGTGAGCACAAAAATTTTCTAAACGTAAGTATAGGGACCAGAAGAAAGTATAAAAGTTAGATTTTGTAATTTTTATAAAACTGATTTCTTTAAATTAAAAAATGACAAAACATAAATCTTTGCTCCGTTTCAAAAATTCTTTGATATTCGAAGTATGTCTACGACCAACGGTTACAAAATTAAAGGCCGGATAGGGACTTTGCGCACACTGTGTACATAACATATAAATAAAAAAAATAACTCTAAATGAAAATTTCAGTTATGTCTTTGACTAAAACTATCTACAGTACTCTCAAAGTAAAAGAATTTAAGCAACAATGTTTATTTCTTCAAACCATATTTTTGCCATTTTCCAATGAAATGCTGCTTTACTTGTTGAGAAAAGTTTTAACTAATTTTTTTGCCACTAATTTTAGGAAATAGATTACTGTATTTTGTGGAATTAAAGTCTAGTTTCTATGTATGTTTTCGCATAAATTTATTTTAAAATTTTCCTGTTTATGTATCAGATATATTATTTTTGTTGTTTATCATCACTGTACCGATTGAGCTAAACTTCCGCAGTCATTGTTTGAATATGCAGTAGGTGTTTATATTAGAAGGTTTCGACAAAGACTTCTGAAGAATATAGGTTTTAATCTTATAAAGTAACTTTCAACATTGCACTGTTTATATTACACTTTAAAATCTGTTCAAATTTAGGCCAGTGCCTAGTGTGCGATGGCCAAGAGATCATTTTTACCACCTGGGTACTGCAAAGAGCCGTACGAAATCCTACGGAGCAATGGATGGATACTTTAGTACACCAAAACACTTTCACTCGAAAGAGCAGCGGCAATGGCGGCCAACCAGAAAGCCAGGTTAGTGTGCACGTTTTTATTTTATAAGACTAAGTTTTTAATAATATATACACTCGATTCCGGTTAATCGGACCACATTGGGAAGCGATCGTTTTAGTCCTAATAACCGGCTGGTCCGATTACATGAACATGCCCTATGTTGTAAGACGGGACATGCTATATGTAGCAAACACTAAATGTACATGTAAATCATCTACTAAAATATAATTATGACCTTTATTGTGCGGTACACAGGTATGGCGAACATGCATATACAAACAAGAACTAAAGTCAAACTTTTTTGATTGAGAAAATTAATTTAGAAACAAATTCTAAGAAACGATCTTCACGATACTCAGCATGCGAAGCACAATAAAACAAATTCTTACCAAGTTCCAGTCAAAATTTGAAGAACTTATCCAATGTGATCTGACGCGTTCTCTTGACGGATTGTACGTGAGCGAAATCGCCACAAATATCTAACGCAGCAATGAGACTGCCTTTATTTCCCTCCTGCATGAAATACCGACGCAAAGTTTCAATGCATTTCCTCGCATCCTGTGTTGTCATTTGCACTAACTTATCAGCGGCATCATCATCATCACTTTCTTGGTCTTCCGATGCTGTCGTGTGTTTTGTTGCAACTTGAGCAACAATTGCAGTGTCGTAATCTTCATTTTCGTCGTAGCATTGAAGCTCGTTGTCGATGGATAAAAATTCTTCGCAATTTTGTACCTGTTGAAGTTCCACATGTCCGTCATCATTTTCACTTTCAATGAGCATGTCCACATCTATCTCCAAAACCAAGTGCTTAAAGCCACAGTGAGAAAAACTGTTCTGAATTGTCTGACTGCTCACTTTTTGCCAGCTGACGGCCACAAATACAACTGCTTGTAAGATGTTGACCTTTGCACTGACTTCGCTGCCTTTTGATGATGAGGTCAGCAAACTTTCTTCAATTGCTTCAAGGATGTAATTAACCAACTTTGCACGATAAAGGTTCTTCAAATTTTTGATGATGCCCATGTGTATTGGTTGGACCAAAGCTGTGGTCATGGAAGGTAGAAATTCCAGTTGGATGTTCTTAAAGCAATCTAAATGAAGATATGCTGCACAGTAGTCAAGAAGAAGCAGCACTTTTATCCACTGGCGTTGTAGCTCTCTGTCCCAATCCTTCAGCTACTCTTTAAAAAGTTCAGAGGTCATCCACGCATTTCTGTTCGCACGATACATAACTGGTAAACTGGCCATCCTAAGTCCTTTAAAGCAGCGAGGCTTAGTGCTTTTTCCTATAACCAACAGCTTCCTCTTGTCCGTTCCTGATATGTTTGAGCAGCACAAGACAGTTACGCGATGCATCACTTTTTTGGAACCAGAGCGTGCAAGATGTTTGTAAGTGAACGATCTGTCCGGTGTAGTATGATAATACAGTCCAGTTTCATCAGCATTGTAGATGTCATCTGCTGAAAAATTTCCAAGAAGTTCGGGCAGTTTTGTTGATTTCCTTTCTTCAGCACCTGCACTATCAGCACTTTCTCGTCATATGCTTTCTAGAATTTTATGTTATGTCTAGATTTCCATCGAGACAACCAACCGTCCGTAGCTTTGAAGTCATCGTGGCCCAGCTTTTTAGCGAGTTCTTCTGCTTTGCATTTTAACATTGAGCCGCTTACTCGCACAGCTCGTCCAGTAAAAATGGCAAACCATTCATTAAGGGCCTTATCGACGTCTGGATCCTTGCCTTCACGCTTCCGTTTTTTGGAAGTTTCTCCTCGTCTTTCACATTGTGCCCATTCTTCTCGCAGCTCATTCTCTTGTTTTCTCAAGCGCGAAATTATAGTCTTTGCCAATCCGGTAATTTCCACCAACCGACGCTGACTCGTGTTTGGTGGTTGTTACTTAATCTTATCTAGAAAACCAATTTTTTCAGCTAAAGTCAAGACCCGTCGTGACATTTTGACAGGGGAGACAAGGAACTTAAATAACTATGAAACGCGCACAGTTCACTGACTAAAGTGGTCTGAAGAAACTTTGATGTTTCGGGATCAAGATGTTGAGGTCAAGAGGGAGGTAAAAAGCTCGCCATTCAAAGCTTTGGCACTAAAATCATCCCAAAAGGGTGGTGAAATGATAGCTCTCTCGGGTAAACTTTAATCATGATTGACAGGCGGGAATTCCTTTCAAGTGGAGCCGGGCACACTATTTTCATTTCCTCGAAAATCGGAGGCGTAGTGGGACCAATAACCTCGCTGGTGGCTATTGGTGACTCTGTTTTAAAAAAAGTCAAAGTAAATGGCGCTCGTGTTCATCTCCCACGGGTTTTGCTCTTGTCATGCGCTTTAAGGAATTCCTGACCTTTGATAAAGTATTTTCTTGGGGAACGCAGATACAGATCCTTCCATATGTCGCGGACCACCTGTACAGCCGCTGTACGCGGCCGACTTGTGGCTTCTGTTTTTTATTCGTTCTCACGGTTTTTGGTTTGATTAAACGGAATTCTGGTCCAAATAAGCGAATAATATTAGGCTTATGTACATAGGATTTGTTTCGGTTCTTCAGGATTCGGTCCGAAAAAGCGGCTGGTCCGATTATCCGGTGGTCCAGTTAACCAGATTCGACTGTATTTATCAATGTCTGAAATTAGGCTTTATTGCTTTCACAAATTAAAACACCAATTCACTCATGATATTGCCATAGCTATAGCCTCTTAATTTCTTCCGTCTATTCTGAAAATAGTAGTGCCTTCTTCTGCTTTTATAATGCTCATGACTTAGTTCCGAACTTGAACTAAAAATTTCGAGAACTGAATTCGGCTGACATATTGGAATACTTTGCCCATTTGCTTCTAGCTCTCTTGCTGTTACGAACGACGCTTCTTTGCTCGTTGACGTATTGCTTAGGCTCTGCTTATCATTGTCCTAAAAAAAGCCTAGTCCATTGTTCTAAACATATAATCTGCATAAAATTGTGGGCTGCGTAGCGCATCCACGATGATGATGCACAATGAAAAGGTACATGTGTCCCAAGAATTAGCTGTCAGGAGTAAAATTACTTGTGGAATTTACGGCTACGTCTAAGTGTATACTGTTCGAGTATCTTTTGAGAAAAAGATACGCTTAGAGTATCATTTTTCTAACTACGCAATAAAGCCTCTCCAAGTTATTACAACGCAAAGAACCATTGCCAGTCCGTTGCAGCTCTCTCCGAGTTATCCTATTATAATAAAGGGGCAGGGATATATAAGATAAAAAACATATAAGTCTGAATTATACCTTAAATTAGCAACAGCAACTTAATTCCTCCTTTTGGTTTGAGCCCATCCAAACCATTCCACCTTTATTAAAAAAAGTTATTACCACCTTTGGAATAAAGGTGGTAATAACATTTTTCGATGCTCCGTCATATCTGAAAACTAATCCCGCATTAAGTCATCTTCACCTTCTGCACTGAGTATACTTGTTAGCGAATCAAAATAACAAAAAATCTTACTATAAGTACCGTGGCAATCCAATTACACACTACCTTTTCTTGTCCTACGCTGGCTAGCTGAAGGACGTCTCTTGCTTGGTTGCTTCTATTAAAAATTCAATGTGTCAGCATCAAAATTGTGGAATGTGGATTGTCGCCAGTGTCATGTGCCATGAGAGTAATGAACAAGGAATAAAGATATGTTTTTATTATTAACTGATTCGTAATTCGTCAAGACTTCCTGGCATCTTCTACTACGTAATCGAAGTTTTAGTGATCACCTAAATTCAGTCCTCTCGCGACTGCAGAATAATTGGAGTCTTTACTAGTTTGTTAACTGCTCAGCTAATATCAAATTTAATACAACGAGAAAATTATTTCATTATCTATCTATCTATCTATATATATAGATAGATAGATAGATAATGAAATACACTACACACACATCTATCTATATATATATATATATATAGATAGATGTGTGTGTGTAAGATACAACAAAATACGATGGCTTCTCTAAGAAACGATTGGTGACCTCAAAATTAACTATTCTAAATTTGGTGTTCTGCCCCCTAAATTCAGCTGTTCTCCCAAATACGAGATCTTTCCATGTTACATAACGCTGCTTGAAAAATGAAACTAAAACCCAAAATTAGCCAATCACAGATTAGCTGTACTTCTGCATCATACTTAGTATAAATACTCTTCACAAGCAATTACGTCAATTATTCCATTTCCTAATTTCCGCCATGCCAGCAAATCTATGCTGCTATGCTATGCTTTGTTCTTATTCTAAGATGACGTAAAGTGTATATAAAAATTATTGTAAATGCTTATGATCTAGAAATCTTATATACTAAGAAATGATTTGATATGTGCGAAAATAAATTTGGTGATTCATCAAAATCCAATTTTGTTATCGTCGTCTGTATGCAGATCCACTTAGCCATGTCTACAGCCGCAAGTTAAAAGTACTGGATTCCTCCTACGCAATTAAAATACTACATATATATATGTAAAAATATAAATCTTTAAAAATTATTAACTTAATTAGCAATAGATCTTTAAATTTCTTCTTAAGATTTCTATATATCTTCCCACTAGAATCTGCAATACATCAAACTTTCGACAGCGTCATATCTGTATCAAATCCATACTTGTGACTTAATATCGCTGGTGACGTAACCTAAACCGAAACTTTGACGTAACGAATTCGGAACTTGAACTCTAAATTTCAAGAGATTTTGCAGTTCAAAGAACATTAACTGAATTCGATTTCGCATATAATTCCTTCATTTTAAAAATTCCTTCACAAGTTCCAAGCCGATAGAATCCGTCTTTTGAAGCACTCATTACTACCTATAATATATTGCGCGAAACATCTCACCCCTTGTCGACTTCATGAATAGGAAATCGCGCTATTTCTCAAAGAAGCTGTGGGAATTTTTTTTTAGGAATTAATTTTCATTCTTTTTGGCTTTTCACACTTTCCCGGTTTGTTATTTAGCATTCGATAGAATGCTAGGAAATGTTTCACACACACAAAAGATAAGAAATACGTAAACCAGCTTTATAATTTAATTTAGTAATTGCTTAATTTCTCATTTTTAATTTTATTATGTCTTCTTTGTATTCTAAAAATTACAAGAACTTTCTTGGACTGCTTCATTTTTAGATCAATCTTTGATACATGGCTTGCGTTACGTTGATGGCGTAGCTAATTGGGAACTTGAACTCAAGATTTGAAAACTGAAACTTTTCGAACCTAAACCAAAACCTTCCTCTCGGCGATCTTTCATATGGGATAAATGCGCACTTCGCTTCTACATCTGCTGCTGCTTGGACGCAGTTTCACTGTTCTCTCTTTCTGTCGCAACACTATCATAAATGTAGATATTCTGCAAAAAGTCACGATTAGGGTGTCAAATGAATTGTGGTCAGAAATGTCAATTTAAATAAAAAAAATGGATTTTAATCCGCCTGGACTGCCAATGGAATAGCATTCTACGCAATCAGAATTCTTTCTTCAATACGGATGCACGTTCTACGTTAAACCACATTGCTACGTTTCTGAGTGTCAGTGTTCCTATTTCAGTACTTCTAAATTTTGCTTTTATTACATATGTATGTAAAACAAAAACAATTAAACAAAATTACTAATAAAATCATTAAACTGAATTAGAACCATCTGGCAGCAGAGCTTTCAGTTCACAATTTATAGTCAAACGCATCTGCTCTTGAAGGATACGTTTTGCACCATTTTGCGTCATTCTGCAGCATGTTACACCACCCTTTCCTTGAAATTTTTCTGCATTGGGAAATTTTTCGCCCAATCGCTACTCAGGATTAAAACAAAGACTTTCCCAGCTCTTAAATACGACTGCAGTTAGTACGCATTACTTTTTGTCTACTTGCTCTCTCTGGGAAAGTCACTTCTTTATCTATTATCTTCATATGTCATCTTTAACATCTCGTCTACACCCTTTTTTTAGGTGGTGCTTGAAAGTTATGTAGTGCAGTTACAGTTGCATGACCATTTCTCACATGTGAAAGCGTCACTAATAAATATGACTATAATCACCGCTAAACCTCATCGAATTACTATTTTATTTATTTAAATATATTAAAATGATTTATTTACATATATTAAAGTGAAAAGTAAAAAGAAAGTTATATCACGCGTCTTGATTCGTCATGTCATACAGTTGCATGACCATTTCCCTCAATGTTATTTTGAGGAAGAAGAGAGGTAGAAGTAAGCTGCGCATTATCCAGTATGACAGTTTATAAGAGAAAGTTTCGTTTCCCGAAATTTTGAGTTAAATTCACATTTAGCTACGCCATCAGCATTGTGTAAATCAAATGTGAGGAAACGACGCAGTGCAGGAAAAGGTATTTCTATTTTTAGAATAGAATGGGGAAACACCCAAGTTAAGGGACTATTGTTAATTTAAATTATAATTTATATTCACATATTTTCTATCTCACATACACACTCTCATATATACTTACGGAACTGCCGCATTCTTAGTGAATTCTATATAGTACATTAACTTAAATTCATCTCACTTAAAATCTACCTATTTGCCTTAAACTCAACTTACCAGTTTGGCATCATAATTCTTACTTGAGTAAAAGACGAAACACCTTCACATTTATTAATCATTGCTAATTGATCAAAGATTGGTTTGTTCCTCTTGAAAAGTCAACCAATTTCCGATCAATGACTATAATTACTTGGTTTATTGATTACTTTTTCACTTTTAAAATGTTTCCATTTCCAACTTTTCATCATTCATATTTGATGTTTCTTTTTTAAAAAAAGAAATTCAAAATTCATCTTTAAATGCTTATAAGTTTGTGAAGTTTTACCTACTTAATTCTAATGTTCTAGTTTAAAACCCCACTAACACTAGCAAGGGAATAATCGCTTAAGCATGTGAACAAAACACGTAAGACTTAAGAAGGGTGAACTACCCTTTATTTCTCAGAATAAATACAATCAACTCCTACTCGGAGTACACACAAAGCCTCCACTTGGGCTTGAATTTAAATAACTATGAAATTAAACAAACTAGCTTAACTAAGCTATCTAAAAAGTATAGCCGAAGCTATCAGAAATCTAAGTAGTTGGCCCCTAAATATTAATTTAATCGGCGAAGCCAAGCAAGGGTCTGAAGTATGGCCGAACGTAGTAGCTATGAGAGAATGTAGCCAAAAGGCAAACGCGCGCTAGTCAGGAAATCAGACTCTCTCTAGAAGTCGGTGAAGCATCGATTTAAATAGTACTCTTACTCATTTGCATTAACTGAGTTTCTGAATTTACATTCTGGCGGGAAGTTGTAAGCTGAAATTAGAATAAGATAGGAAAGATACAAAACTTAAAATAACTGTTAATAAACTTAGGATAAACCTTACAGCTTCCTCTGCCAGAATTTAATTGCTCGAAGAAAAGGTCTCAAAACGACCTTGTTTAAGAGTTTAAATTCTACAAACTCTTTCTCATCAAAGTTTTCAACTTGTAGCAAGTGTGCTTTCTTGAATTCATCATTAAAACTTTTGCTGTTTAGGGCCAACTTTACACAATATCTAAAGCTATACTAAAACTAAGAATTTTACATTCAATTTTTTTTTTACAAATTGACTGGGACAAACATCTTCTCTGTTGGAGAGATTTTCATTCTTGATCCTTCCAATCCTCTGGAAGGAAATCATGTTCGTTGAATTTTCATAAGCATTTTATTTTTCCTACCATTCTCTTATTATTGCAATTATATTTTGGTCCTCAAACACTTTCATTCAAACCAAACTTTAAATCTTCTTCCCCCCACTCCCCAGAAATTGTTCTGAGTGCAACGAGCTTTTTATGTTGTTTTTCCGAGGAAATACCCTACCACTATCCAACCGCTACGATTTGTTAGAAACTAGACATTCGAGACCTCAGAAGACTCCTTAAACACAAAGCTAGTTCTAATGTACTAACATAGGAGCTTAATTTAAAATTCTGAAAATTAAGTGAAGCCTGGAGAGCCTAATTTTAAACACATTCAATCTATACTTTCATTCAATTCATCACTTATACAAAGTATTTAGAGTCATGATTGACCAAAACTTACATTTGTACAAGTTTAACTTTTACAATAGTTTAAAAGTTGACATTACCATTTCTGCATTCAATAGAACAATTTAAATGCAATATTTAAAATTCAGTTTACATCATTCGTTGTAGTTGTTATACAAAATTCACAAATTTTTGCTACAATCTTTCATTAAGTTAACACATTTGAAGTCTTTCGACTAAACATAATCACAAATTAATTTCTCGCAACTTGAGAATTCTCAAAAGAAAGTGTTTACAAAAAGCATTTTCGACAACTTGCGAATTCAAAAATCTTTTCTGTTTAACAACTACATTCTCGCAACTTGCGAATTCAATTTCTTACTTAAACCAGTATTTAGCAACTTTAAACAAATGGCATAAATCGAACTTATAGAAAACAAGGAAAATTTTCACTTATCTTTTTTGGTTGCTGTATTCCTCTATTCATTTCTCGCAAAATTCTTGCCATGTTGAAGATTAAACTTTGGATTTTCAGTCGTCTCGGACAGCTGGTATTAACTTCCGGCCCCTCTTTCCTTTTCCTTCCCCGGGCGTTGAATCGGTCTGCTTTTCTTGTCGGTTGAGGATTCTGGAACTCAAGGTTTCTCTTTGCATTGTAGTATTCGGACCTTGCCTCGGAATCTTTCAAAACTTTCTTGGTTTTTCTGGTTTCCTGAAAACGAATGGATGTTGCCTCGTCGGGTCATTTTCTTTTCGTAGATCTCGGCTGTCATATTCTTATGGTTTCTCTCGAGGTAGTGGCTTTGGTTGTAGCGTTGAACGCTCTCTTTACTTATTTTCCATTATTTTCCTCTTTCCCATCGGGGCTGGCTTCTGTTGAAGGGGAACTTTTGTCTGTATCGTTCTCTGTCCATTTTCTGCTTTTAAGTAAACCGTAGAAAATTTAATTTTCTCGATAATGAAAGGCCCCCTCAAACCTGGGCTCAAATTTAGCTACCCTATTTTCGGTCAGGCATGTAATAGAGTTGCTATATTTGTTTTACTATCTGTAATATTAAAATTTTCAAGCTAAATCAAATTAACCAATGTCACAATAATTTACATAAAAATTTAGATGTATTTAAATAAATCTATAAGTAAAAAATTACATTTATAACACTTTTCAACACGCTATAAAACACTTTAGATCATACATTTATGACTTTTGTCTTCCATTTTGCATTTTGTGCAGCTTTTCTCTTTTTCCAGATTTCTTCAGCCACAGTGGAACAGTCCGTAGCTTCTCCTACCATGGAAGGTAATTATAGATTCTATATTTTACTCTGTATAAATAGTTATGTTTTTATCGTACTTTGCGATCAAAACTGTGATTTGCCTTTACTTCAGTAGGAAAGAAAAGCGGTTAGAGTTGTCTCTCTTAAAACTGAGATGGTGTGATGTCATTTTTTGAATAGTTCAAGAATCTTTGTTCCACTTAAAAGGTCTCATTAAAAGCTCCTTGGAAGACACAGAGAGCCAGATCTAATACAGTGATCTTCTGGCATAAAGATGAGGCTTCTTTATGCCAAAATGAGGCTTCTTTATTCCGTTTATTACCTGTGTGCATTCACCTTGCATATTTGGTCCTCAAATTGCTACTCAGCTGTAGGTTTTTGCGTTTAGCTTCTTAAATAATCATATTAACAACTGTGGAATTTTAAACAGTTTTGTATCCAAAGAATCATTTTTATAGTTTTTCTCTAATTTTGAACATGCGTATATACATTAGAATTTTCTTTTAAGTTTTACTTTTCTTTCATGAATGTTTATCAAAAAATGTTAAACAGAATTGTCCTTTTTATTCTTCTGTTGATGAGCAGCAAGTATGACTGTAATGCTCTGATGATTTTAAACGTATTCCTCATGCACAAACGTTTTCCTCATTTATGTAATCCCTCATGCGTATTTGTACCTTGTTTCAGGAATAAATGTACTGCTTTAAGAAGTGATATTGAAATTGTTTCGCGTAATTGTAATTTTTTTATATGAGAGTATTAATACAGTCATTTTTTTTTCAGGTATAGTTAGAGGAGCTTGGATATCAGGCACTGGTGATATTTTAAATGTTACAAACACTTATGGAAACAAAAAGGCAGAAGGTAATTTATGGAGAATATGGAAGGGGTTGCAGTTTATTTCAATTTTTATTCCCATTATTTGTTTTTAATGAATTATTAATTTTTTAACATTCCTATTTTATTACATTTCTTGTTTTTGTTCATTTGCTCTAGAATAGTTTTTAGAATTAGAAGTTCTATATTTTATATTAAACTGCTTCAATAAATAATTAATTAATTTTTATTGATTGAGGTTTCTGATTCTTCAATTCATTCTAGATTTTAGAAATATAGATAGCTTTCTTATAGATTTTACAAAAACCATTATGTTTCTATTTGTTTGAGAAAGAAATTCTAAGTTAATAAACAAATAAACTACCATTTTGATTCTTTCCCTTTCATTCCCGTACATGTGGACGTTTTGCCTTGTATTTTGCTATTTTACATCTTTGATACTGCAGGTTGAATATTATCATTCTTTTATGCATCTACCATGTACACAAATACACGCATATATAAATATACATGTATGATGATTATGATTTAGAAATTGATATCACAACGGAACGGATAGCATGGTTCAGGAATGACAAATCGCTTAAATATTTTGGAAGTTGGTGGCATGAAGATATATAAAGAAGAAGCTTGTAGTTATGTCCTATTTTAATATTCCTTTTTATTCTCGGTGATACACATTTTCAGTAGCCAACACAGATAAATTGATGCAAAAAGCGTCCATTCTGGAACATTTACATCTTTGAAGACGAAGCAAAGAAAGAAATTAGAAAGCGAATGCAACATATCTAAGAAGAAAGTTGAGAAAGACTGATTTTAATCTTGGTTGCTTTGAGTTGCAGAGTTCAAAATTATCTGCGTCATTAACGTTATATAAAAATCATACGCAATGGGATTAATTTTGAAATGACGCAGTTTAGAGTGATTTATTATAAGTAGTTACTATATTTAGAATCGAAAGAGCAAATACCAACTTCAAATAAATATTCTAGGGGCTATGGAAAATTAGAGTTTTTCCCTTATATATTTTTAATCTTAAATATATAACCAAGAGGCAAATAATATGAGTATATTTGTTTTATTCTCTTTTAAGTCTACCAGTTTGCAAAGTGAGAATGAAAGTCATACTGAGTGATTTTGTTACTAAAATTGCAGAAACGAATGAAGTATAACTTACAGGAAAGAGCAGAGATTCTGAACTTCTAGCTCGTTGTATTTTTTTTTTTTTTTAAATTCTCCAAGTATATACGCGTTTTTAATAAAGGCAATTTTAGGTAAAAATACCATTTTTAAAATTTTATTTCGATCTTTTTCATCGAATATGCAAGTATGTTTAGATACGGTTTCTGTCCGAATTAGAATACTTGTTTTAGCTATTTTAGTTAGTTAAGTTATAATAATGTTTTTGACTGAAATTACTATTTTGCTAACTGGAAAAGAGTTAAAAATTTATTTATATTGCAAGATAATTAAATGATTATTAAAATTAGTTTCTATATAATAGAATATTGTTGTGCAGTACAAAACTATTAGCAAAATGTCTGCAGTAGTCCAGTATGAAAATGAGAGTTTTAGTGATTATTGGAAGAATTCAAACAACAAAAACCAGCGTTATAAATATTTTGTAATTTTTCCAGGACTAGTTTCAATGGTTTAACTACCGAACCAGCTACCTCAGCTGCCAAAGTGCAAATGAACGGGATAGGATAGGGTGATAAAATAAGATAAGAATGGCTAGACACGAGTTAAGCTACTGGCGCCATCTTTTGATGAAAAAAGAAAACTATAAAGATGGATAGAATTAGAATCATTAACTAGAACAGAAAGTTTTTTTTTAATGTGTAGCACCTCTAGAAAATCTAATTCACTAATGGAAGATTTTTTTTGAATAATTTTGGCTGCAGAAAAATGGAAAATTTAGTGGAGTTTATGGAGAGTTTAGTGGCTTATTTGCTCAATTTACGGAATTTCACTGTTACAGAAGATGTATTCATTTGCCTTAGGTAATGGCCCATTTGACGCAGTTGTGACGAAGAAATTTAAGCGCATTTGAATGTGCTAATCAAGTTGAAGGAAAACCCAGGAGTTTGGATACTGAAGGATAACATAACTGCAGATAATATATAATTTAATATAACAGATTAATTTCGAATCCATGATTCGAAACTTCGTGCAGTCCCTCTTTAATATAAAGCTACCGAAAAATCTGAAAGCTTTCTGGAACAAGAAAATAAAAGCTTTACATAACATAAGTGATGAAATTTAGATATCTAGGCACTTATCAATTTAAGCTAAAAAAGTAATGATTTGCGTTAGAATGCGATTTTTAATCTTTTTCTTCAAATTATAATTTTTAATATTTTGTCTTTAAATAAAACGTCACAAGACAAGCAGTTACGAATGGAATATCGCAAAGTTTTGCATTAATATGTTTTCAAAAGTAGACAAAGAGAATAAACCTTTCTTTATAAAATTCATAGAAATATGCTCATTTAAATTCGCGCTATAATTCTCGACAGAAGTATTAATTTAATTGCTATTTTTACTTAGTTAGAAGAGAAAAAATCACAAATATGTATTTTTGTTATATTAGTCCAAGTTAGGAACTACGTTTAAATCTCTAGCCCCAAAACTGGAGGAAAACTCGAATAATTTAACAAAATTCATTTTGAAGGTTTAGGGTTGCCTAGATATAGTTGGTAAAAAATATAATAAATATTATTAAAATTAACAAATGTTCGAACATAATATAAAGAACTAAATATAGGCATTTCTCTATTTTGATATAATTACCAGACCTTGAATTCGGTAATTCGAAGCTCATTATAATTTTTTAAATATTGTCAGGCACATGTTTTTGATACACGTTTCAAGCTTGCCTTCATTTATAATATATGATAATGAAAAGTGAAATCATGTAATAACTCATCCAAATGCTTTTAATTCCTTGTTGAATTTTATGTGATAATGGATATTGTAACATGCATATGCATGCTTTAAGCTTGCTGCAAATAAGCTTGCTTTGGAAAAGATTTCGTAATGCTTTGTTTCTTGATTTCTTTTAGGATGTTTTAATAATTTCGAAATTATCGGTCAGTTTGACGGCAAAGAAAATTTTACAGCATTTGGATTCGTTTCACCGATATCTTCTCAGAAATTTAAAGGAGGCGTTGGTAAGTTTTTATTACAATATGCAATATCTCAGTCATCATATATTTATTTACATACGTCTGTCGTAACTCAAGTTATGAAATTATTTTTTAACTCATTTTGGAAGAAAGTTCCTATTTATTTCTCCCTAGGAACAAGCTGGTGTTACCTACATTTGATCAAAATGTTACTGAGTTTGTATTGATTAAAATGTTATTTAATTTTGAGCATTACGTTTTTTTCAGCTAACCCATCAATGTTATCAATATTCTTTTTTTTAATCTATCATGTCTATAGTCATGAAATTATTATGTAGCTATTCGCCAATGATAGCCGTAGATTGGCTTTCCGTTCTCCACGTTTTGCTCTTCATTTGCTTTAATTTTATTTTTCACTTTTAGATCAGCAATGTCTAATCTCATTTTCGAGGTATATGTAAGATGTGTTTACACCTGGTAACACGCTCCAGGTTTCCAGCACAGTAAGGAAACTATAAAATCTTGCAACGGATATATATCTGCAGGTATATATATAAATCTGAGTACCTACACATATCTCTACAAATAACAGGTCTAGAGGATCAAGATTACGTTTATAATTCGGCACTTGACAAACCGATTGTAGCCGAATCGACGCCAGTAAATTTTTCGGAATGACTAAACTCTGCTGCGAATCTCTGCGAAATCTGTTACATGTGAATATGTTTGTAGTCAGTTAATAAGATTTGTATTTTAATACTGAATTTTAAAAATGCTTGTAAAAATTGTAAGTTTTTTCATGCTGAAGAAAGATGAGATTTAGCGACTCTTGATAAATTTTAATTGGCTCTCAGTAGTCTAAAATAACACATTTTTTCAATATGAGGAAAAGCTATTAGCAAAACTATTAGCCACAAGATAGTCTTAGAGTACAAGACGTGAAAAGAGAGAAAAAATGTCCAAATTTTGGAAATAAAATTTAATTCACAGTTATTAGCTGGTACGAAAAAAAAAACAGAAATAAATCTATTCAAGAAATAAATGCATCATATGATGTTTAACTAAAATATGAAATTATTGGTAATATGAATAATTGATTAATATTAAAATTAATCTAAAAGAAAGTATAAAACACACACAAAATATTTCTCTAGTATTCACAGTTCAGTTTCGCAATCTTGACATTGTTTTCAGCGTTATTTTATTTCATTTTGCTTTAAACAAGAACAAATTTTAAACTAAATTAATCTTTTCTAGAACATGTTTTAAAATTACAGGTCATATATACCCGTATGATGCAAATAGACTAGGAGTGTCTTGGTTGGAACATGAATTTACGAAAGACTGCGTGAGACCCAGAAGTAGAGTGTTTGTCGGGATGGATGATTACATTCGATCTAATAGTTAAGGAAGGTGAGTAACTTTTAAATAGCAGCTAAAGTTTGCTAATTATAATTGTTTTTACTATTAATGCCTGTTTTAGAAATGGAGTAGTTAATCATTTAAGCTATCTAACAGATCCAAGCAAAAGAACGGCTGACATTATAAAAAATGTCATTTTTGAAAAATAAAAATTTTTGACAGTTTATCAAATTATTTAAAAATATTTTGCTTCAAAGTTGTTGCGAGTCATTTTAATTTTATTTAAATGCCAAATGTAAATGTAGTTCATGGAAAATTATTGAAATCGATTATTATTTAATCAAAAAAAAACTGTACTTAAAGTTTCATGTATATAATCGTAAATTATTAATTATTATTCGCACTTTAATAAATTTTATAAAATTGCAACTTATCGGCGATTAATTAAAATTATTTGCATGCGAATTAAATGTTTTACTTAATACGCTTATTTCTTATGCTGCCATACTAATTATTAGAAGGTAATTCTCTGTACTAATTTTAATAAGTTCAAATTACTTTGAAATACTACTTTAAACTATTTGAGAGACGATGCTTTTCTGAGTTAAATGTACTTATTTAAAAACTGTTAATTTTTCCGCTTGTGATAAAGCAGCCATGTTATCGGCTCTACAAGACGCAGAATATATTCTACAACTTTCTGCTGTGCGGCAGTCTTCACAGGCTACGCTTTACTTTATCTTATGTCCTATTCATAAACTTACTCATGGCCTATGCTCAGTTAGCCCGTACAGTGTACCAAAGAGTTTAAACTTCATTAATTTAGTGATTGCAAATTCTCTGATAATATATTTAGCCAAGAAGTAGCTATATGCAAGGCTTAGTTTCTAAAATCAGAACAGCTTGAAACTTTTAGGAAAGCCGTTAGCAGCACTCAAAAAATTATCTCTACATATAATAAAACAAAGAGTCTGTGTGTGTGTGTGTGTGTGTGTGTGTGTGTGTGTCTTTCGTTCGTGTTGCGAGTAAGCTAATAAACCCAGGGCCACGAAATTTGGTACATAGGTGTATCTACACAAGAGCCAGTGCACCTCGAAGCGATTTTTTCGAAATTCGAATTCGAATTTTTTTTATTTTATGTTTTGTGACCAAATCGCGTCATTTTGAGACATCATAATGGACAGAAAAGCGAGATTTCACTCTATACATTTCATTTTTACATCGTCGTGAAGCGTAGACACTTAGCTATTTTACGAACTTAAAATAAATTCGTTATTTCAATAAATTGATTAAATACGAATTTATTTAGGAAGGTGAGCTTAACACCTTTTCAGCAGAATTTTTTTAAAAAAACTTATTTTAAAAAATGTGCTGTTTATTTTCCTTTGATTTTTGGACACGTTGAACTTTAATCCTTTCGACTCCTTTTAAAAAAAGAAGTTTGGAAAAATAATAATATTTTGTATTTTTTTAAAATTTTTTAAATGAAGCTTCCGAATACACTTCTCACATCTCAGATATTTTAAAATGTAGTTTTGGCAACAATTTTCCTTTCTTATTGTTGTTGATAGATTTTTGATGAAATTGCATCATTTTGAATAGTTTCATTCTTTTAAAAATTTCGGTTTGGCAACAATTTTTCATCGTATTTCTTATGTTACTGTTTTTAAGAGACTGAAAAGTTTAAGAAATTAAAAAGTTGTTTCTTTTTGCAACGGTAAATTGTTTAATTACTTTATTAGGATAATTAACATTTGTATCAAGGGATATTGCTTATTTCATTGTAATATTATGTTTTAATTATATATAATTTTAATTATAAAAAAGTTTTGCATCATATTTTTTAATCTGTTTAAGTTCTTAATCTGTTTATACCATTTGAGTTCTTAAGATTTTGCAAAGGGAAGTTGGTTAATTTATTTATTAGGATAAGTAATATTTGTATTAAGGGATACTGCATATTTCATTGTCATTTTTTATATATATAATACATTTTTATTGATTTCTTTTTTGATAAAGTTGTTCTGCAGAGTAAAATTCTGCGCGAAATTAAATTCATGTTATTTTTTGCTTATTTCACTGTTTGTAAGATATTGAAAAGTTTTGCATGATTTTTTTGCATGAGCCAGGGCACCTCGAAGCGAGTTTTTCGAAATTCGAATTAGATTTTTTTTTAAATTTTATGTGTTCTGACGAAATCGCGTCATTTTAAGTATTAATTAAAAGAGATTTCATTCTATTGAACAGTTTCACTCCATTCGAACAGTTCACTCGAACGAGATTTCACTTTATTGAACAGTTTAAGAAATTGAAAGATTGTTTCTTTTTGCAAAGGTAAATTGTTTAATTAATTTATATATCTATATTTAAAAGGACGAGTCTTTCTGTGTGTGTAGGTGTTTTTCGTTCGTACTGCGCGTAAGCTAATAAACCCAGGCCTATGAAATCTGGTACACAGGATGCATCTAGACAAGAGCCAGTGCACATCGATTTTTTAAAATTCGAATGAGTTTTTTTAATGAAATAGTATCAAATTGATGATTTTCTCTCATTATATGAACAACAATGGCACGCAGCCATTGTTGCTGATATCAGCACTATTGCCACCCGGAAAAATGAGGGCGATAATTCTGTGAAGTTTTTAAATTTAATGTTTCTCTTGGATACTGGCCGTTTGTCTAGAGAAGGCAGCAGGAAGTTGGTTAATTTATTTATTAAGATAATTAATATTTGTATTAAGGGATATTGCTTATTTCATTGTATGCTTTTTATATGTAATGCATTTTTAACTGAATTTTTTTTTCCGTTGTTGTTTGTTTCTTTTTCGATAAAATTGTTCTGCAGAGTAAAATTCTGTGTAGTTTTCAAATTTAATATTTGGTGTTCTCTTTAGGCATTTTCCCCGTACACTTAAAAGCCAGACGAAGGCTGGCCGTGCAGCGGCTAGTAATAAATAAAACAGAATTTTTAAAAAATCTGAAAGCTTTCTTATTTTATATTGTGCTACAAAAAGAGAAAATTACTACAAAATAATCTAAACTAAGTTTTTATTCCAATTCTTGAACTAAAATTTGTGTTTTGATTTGATTTGCACGACTAAATATGAATATGTTGCCAAATGTCAACTACATGCATTTAAGGGCTAACTATAATACAGGGCGATAATATTTGCTGGCAACAAGTTAAAAAGTGATTCGCCGTTTTGACATTAATAACTCTTCTGAGCTACTGCCCCTTTGGGCTAATAAATAATGCATGATTAAAACTGAATAAAATGTAATGTTAATGAAAGTATATTAATACATTAAATTAAATTAATGATAAAAGTAGTTAAAAATGAAATAAAATAGTGAAACAAATGAAAAGTAAGTAAATTAATGAAAAATTGAAAAACCTATCATCTAAATCACAGTAATAATGAAAAATTTTAAAAAAGCAACTTATAAATCAAACGAAATAATGAAAATAAAAAAAAAATATCATCTGAATCAGGGCTTCTTAGTCGCGACCTTTTTTCATCACTGAGAAATTTTTCGTGACCCCGGGACCCCATAATATTTACGAAACTTTTGTGGGATCCTATAAGCATTGCGTAAATCCGACACACACGTGAATGAAACTATAAATTTTTTCACTTGTACTGTAATATACTATGACAGTTTTAGGTCATTAACTTTAATTTCTAATTTTAAGACATAGAACAATGTGAAAATTTTAAGTAACAGACGGAATGACAGCGTCACGTGCAAAGCAAGTAAAATGAGCGTTTATGTTTTAAAAAGAATGTGTCGAAATGTTTTCGTTTTTTCTTTGTCTGTATTGTCTTATCTTTATATATTTTCAGATACATTGTGTAAAAATGTTTGGTAATTATAAAATTATTACAATAAGTTAATGAAACATCAAAACTGTTAAAATTTGTGGCGACACCCTGCTGCAGATCCCGTGACCCCCCATGGGCGTCGCGACGTATAGTTTAAGAAACTCTGATCTAAATCAAATGAAATAAATCTTAAAAAAATATAAGACTTAAATAATATAATAATAAATAGTAAAAATAATAATAAGTAAAATAGCAATAAATAGTAAAAATAATAATTTAAGCGATTTAAAAGGTATTTATCGCGGTTTGATAAATTTTCTTTCTTATTTTGGTACTGCGATTTTAAACAACCCCAAAATTATAATTTTCTCAGATGATAAATTCAGAATCAAGTGAGCTTGTGCCTATCCTCTAAACGTAGTTGCAACAAAAATTTCATTGATTTTGTATTTCATCTAATTTATCTT
>KK115562.1:107062-163794 GCA_000611955.2 Stegodyphus mimosarum
TTCTCAGGCGAAATTTTGCAAATCTAATCATAATTTTTTTTTCAGGTTAGATGCAGTCACAAAATTTTACTTCGAAAAAATAGGAAATATTTAGTATACGCTTTATTGAAAATAAATTGATTTGTTTTATCATTTAACCTGATGTCATTATTTTTTTAACTATGCGTTATATGATTGTATTTTCACAGGTCCATAGATGAACTTGCATTTTGTTTCATGTTAAAAAAATTTACCAGTACCTACTTTGCAATTCCAGATACAGGCTAGAATGCTATCACATTCTTGTATTTCAATGTATTAATTGGTCACCGATTTGATGGATATTACTTTTACATGCATGTGTAATTTCTTTTATATGCTGTAAATGTTCAATTTCTAAATAAAATATGTATTTCTGATAACGCCTGGAATCCAAACATTTTCCACAACATTAGATGTACTTTTACAATATCAATTTTAATATTAAAGAAACCTGACGTAGCGCATCATAAATTACTAGAAAAACACTGCTAAAAATCTATTTTTTTCCCTAACCATGTATTAAATATTTAAGTAAGAAAAGGATTAATTGTGAAACGAAAAATTTTTCTATCGAATCAAAACATCATATACAAAGCATTCTGCAGATTAAAAATGTCAATATATAATCAACAGCAACAACTAATTCTCAAACTATAGATTTACACTTTGTACTTTGTTCATTTAAAGTAAGACTATTTCTTTTCGCGAATGAATTTCGTCAATAGCCTGTGCGTTTTCTCACCGCATACTGATTTCGATTCTAGGTTCCCTGAGCTTCGACTCTAAGTTGCCTGAGGCGAGCAAGGCTTTTTCACATTATGTCTACGGGAGTTTGCTTCTTTTTCTATTCATATTCTTTGGTAGAGCTGGTATCTCCCTTGAGGTCATGAGACTTCTCACTGGGAGTTCATTTAAATGGTATTTGGTTACACTGCCAAAGAAGGGCTGTTGATTCAATTACGTTTGGTGATTTGGAGAACAATTTGATGACACAAACGTGACATCCGAACAAAAAATTTTCATATATATGCATCTATACTTATAAATACAGAAAGCACATATAAAGAGATAAATATTAGGCGCATAAAACGCATTTAAAGGAATGCAATTATTCAAATCCTTATATAAAGTACATAAAGCACCTATAAACACACAAATCACATATTGGCGCATAAAACACATATAAGCAGAGGAATTCAATGCTGCTGTATGACACGGTGCAAATGATCAGATATAATAGCTAGCGGTAATTCATACAGGTATAGATAGATTGTACTGTCACATAGGAACATATACATACACAGCAGGTACCTAAAACACAACAAGTTTAGTGAAATTATAACGCTAGGACTTAAATTTAAATTACGATGTAGGTAGATGTTAAAGGTGACGTATGATGCAGATATTAGGAATTTGAGAAATGGCACAGTATGGACGCAAAATGAATACGGATAGATAAAATCATCTAGAGTACTGGAAGGGAAAACGTATAAAGTGTGCAGATATAAGAAAGCTACGCAGCGAATTTGAACTTTAATTACGCATAACATACAAATACGCATGTCAGTGAAGGAGACAGAGTCTCACATATAGTGTATATAGAAGAAAAAAGTAATGGACGTGTATTATACACATAATACAGAAAAAAGACGAAACTGATGTACTGATTGCTACACATTGTCAAGTTAGCTGCCCAGACGGTATAATGGTTAGGGGAGCCTACTGCGATACCAAAGAGCCCGGGTTCGAATCCTGGAGAAGGTATGGTTGTAACTATCTGCCCCTTCATAAGAGGTATACACTGGTGTGCAAAAATTAAGGACGAGACGGTTTTTTCAATATAACTTTGTACAAAAGCTTTCCAAATCAACACATTTAATACCGTAAGATCCCCAATACGTAAGGACATGAGTAATGTAAGGAACACTTACTAAAAGAGAAATCAGAGGGATAAAAAGAAACTTTATTGAAAAAGTAGCATGGAGCGCAATGCGGCTGAAGGCCGAAACATCCCTGTGATGGGTGTCCAGCAAGAAACATCCGGTCTTTAATAGGGGATATGATCTCCCCTGACTGCTAGGCAAGTTTCACATCATTTGTGCATGCTGGATATGTGGTTGTTAATGAGCTGTTGAGACACTGCTGCTCGTTCCTCTTGTAGCACCAATCGCAGTTTCGGAATCGTTATTGGCGATAAGTTACGTGCTGCCACGGGTCTCCCTAGTAAGTTCCGTACATGCTTGACGGGATTTAGATCCAGAGACCTTGCCGACCAATCCATGTGTTCAATATCTTCACTGTCCAACAGCTCTTCGACAGTAACTGTGCGATGAGGTGGAGCGTTGTCGTCCATGAAGAGGAACTGAGGACCCATAGCCCTTGTGAAAAGACGCATGTAAGGAAGAAGAACCTCGTTACAATAGCAGTCCCAGGTGACGAACCTCCTTGGGAGATATGAAGGTCGGTCCGGCTACCAAGCATTATGTCTGCTCGAACGAGAGCTCCACGACCTCCAAAACAGTCCCTTTTGATGATGTTGAAGGGGTTATTGCGTGTTCCCCGCTCTTTCCAGATGTGTATGTGTCTAGAATCGCAACTCAGACTAGATCTGCCCTCAATCTGTAAAGAGTACTCGTCCCCATTCATTGTCTCTCCAATTTCGGTGTTCCCGGCACTACAGAGAAAGCCTTCTCCGATGGGCAGGCATTAGAGGTACACACCGTACAGGGCGTCGTGCAAACAGACCACCACCGTGCAGTCTTCTGGTCACGGTAAAACGCGATATCGGTCGTCCATTCGCCTGTGTCGTGTGTCTAGCGATTTCTCCCGCTGTCTGCCGCCAGTTTCTTCTGGTCTGTAAGGCAATATACCGTTCATCTGCGGGTGTGGTTCCTCGTGGACGACCACAACTAAACCCCCGGATAGCTGTTCCTGTAGTTTGAAATTGTCTTCCAAAGTCGTGAAACAATGCTGTGAGCAATTCCGAACTGTGCAGCCACACTTGTCACACTGCGGCCTTCCTCCAACTTCCCAATGATTCGACCTCGGGTAAAAGCATCCAGATGTCGTCTAACAGATTGATTATTCACCATTTCTCGCTGAGGCAGCAACTCGGTGTGATTTTAACTGCTATACGGCGTGCAATCTCTTTGCCAGAAATACTGATCTTACACCGACAACGTGCTTTATACTACTCAGACACTCCCCCATTACGTCTACCTGCATATCTGCGCATGTGCTACCGTACATCACCTTACTTAATCTCCTGATTGGTCTTTCTGTCCGCTCTGCCTCTTCGTTCAGCTGATATGCTAATTTTTCAACTTCGTCCTTAATTTTTGCACACCAGTGTAGGTGGACATCCTTTAGGTGCTTCCATAATAAAGTGACCACCACTTCTGGCTTTAGTAGTGGTCAAGCCGAAGTCGACTGAGGGCCTGCTATTCGTAAAAAATAAAATAAAATAAAATAAAACATTGCCAAATTCTAGTCCGGATGAATATTAACTGCACAGTAGGAGAGTACTATTAGAGTTGCTACACAGTGGCAACAATTTTCTGCCCTAAAGTCTCCAGAACGTTATTATGTTGTATAACTATTGCCGTAGTATCGAAGTTCTGAGGATATAACGCTTATATGCATCGAAATCAGTTGCTGGCAGTCAAATATACAGTCAGACAGTGAGCGGGAAGGCGGTGAAATGGATGGCCCTGTTGCCCCCAGACACATATATATATGTATCTACGAATGCAAGCTTGAAGCAATAAGGAAGGAAAGGTCTATGGCCACTGATGTAGCGAGTAAGATGCGTGAGTCGAATCGGGTCACGGTGACTCTAAGAATGCGGTTTGAGTTCGTCTTCCACACTCGCTAGTGTTCCATCCATTACATCATTTATTAACAACTGCCATTACAATTTGTGTCTTCATATAGGAACGTGAGGTTGCTAAGAGGTGTTGGAAACCATTGCAGTTGCTAGCCGCTTCCTTAGCTTTTGTATCCGCTAACTTATTGCCTTTTAAGTCCTACGTGGTTTTTGACTCAACAGAGACAGATATGGAAAGCTAAGCTTCATCTTAGTTGTCTCTGAGTGTTTGTGATAAGTCGCGACTTTATAATGGAGATTACATACAGCGTGCGGCATTTGTTTGGTATGGCGATTCCAAAAAGATGCATTTCTAGCATTGGCGATTGCTTGCTTTATTGCCAATGCCTCTTCCTGACAGACACTATTATATTTCGAAAGGTGCTTTTGCCAAAGTAGAAAGATGTTTGCGTCGTATATATGAAAGAAAGCGCAGCCAACTTTGATAGTGGTTTTGGAGCCATCTGTACAGATGGCAAGAAAAGGCCCTTTAACGTTTTCTTCCTTTGTCTATATTCTTAAACCTGTGTTTGACTGTGGGAGGAACATGCGACACTGTCGCATTATTTTCGTGCTCATCTGGGCTATAGATATGACCGCTATATTGTACTTCTTGGCAGCGATGAAGGCGGCCTCGCTACTCTTGTACTGGTCAATATATTGACTTAGAGTTTGACAACATAATATTGACTTAATGTTTGCTTTTTCGAATTTCAATTACAACAATGAAAAGATAAAGAGTTGCATTTTTAATATACATTTTATCTTTCGTTATTTTTACTATACATTTTATCTTTCGTTATTTTTACTATACATTTTATCTTTCGTTCGCTGTTGCTTTTTTTTCCTAAGTTCTACCATTTAAGCTACGTGAATAGGCCTTTCCTGAATAGGTGTGTGCCTTTTACTCTTATTGTTAGACATAGGCTCCAAGCGCGAATGATGATGATGCAGTTTTACCTATGCTTTAACATTTTTTAACTAGAAGCCCTGTGAGATTCAGTCGAGCAACTTTTGATGGTTATATAATAGTCACACAGTAAGTTCTTGTAGTAACTTGTAGTTCAAATTCTAATCCTTCAATTTCAATGAAATTTCAATGACCACCAAAACAGTTGGGCGCCTTACATTTTATTCAGTACCCGTTATTGAACAGATGCATTATTTGCAACTAGCGGAAATTTTTTTATTAAGATATATTATTGTACATATAAATTAAGATTAAAATATTAGGGCTACTGCAATAAAGCCCTGTACCAGCATAGTAATAAAAAATCTGATGTGGACACCACGTGACTTCTTCGTATGGCCTAAAATTATACACATTTTTTGGCCACATTTAATTTAAATTTATTTCTTCGAATTTCATTAGAGATAAATTTATCACTCAATTAATTCAGTTCTCATTTCGCGGCAAGACAAAAGTACTGCAAAGTCATTAGGTATTTTTGGAGGTAGTAGACATGAAAAATGAGCAACGTCTTCGCCGGGAATCGAACCACGGACCTCTCGGTTGCGCATCGACCAGCGAGATTCACCACGAAGGCATGCGGAAAAGGCGGGAGAAATACCTTATATACTCCCCCTTTCAAAGGGCGACTGGAGTTCAGGGGACCGAGTCCCCAAATCACGGTGGTGGAGAATCATCATCCACCACCTTTTAGTTCGGGCGTCACTGTAAAGACATTAGGTTATTTCGAAGCAGTAGACATGAAAAATGAGCAATGCCTTGGAAATAGAACCACGGACTTCTTGGTTACGAGTCGAGCGTGCTGACCACTACACAACGAAAGCGTGCGAAGAAGACGGGAGAAATACCTTACAATACATGAAAACGAAAAACAGCTTCATTAAAAATTGTAAAATACAGAAAAACGCAAAGCACCAAATAAATTAAAACAGTTAAAAAAACCATTTTTGTAATTAAAATTAGAGTTCCTACGCAAAAACAAGCAATCCGGCCAGCGGGCATGAAGGCAGATTTTTCGGTGCACAAAACTGGAAGTTTACTTTTGGTCTTACTCGGCAAAAAGACTGGAGGTGCAGAAATGGACTTAATTCACTATTCTACTGAGTTTCAAATGTAAACAAATGGCGGTTTGTTAGGCGTAACTGGTCACTTAAAGTTTTAACTTGTTGATAATTCTACAATAATCGCATACAGATTAACTAAAGGCATAAAAACCTTAACCGGAACATTAAAGCTGCATAACACAATCACTTTTAAAGCAAAAAATGCACAAACCAACATATAAGAATAAAAAAAAACTAGGTGCCAGGTAAAGAGTGGGTATATATATATATATTAATATATATATACTTTATATACGATTGGTGCAACCGATTGCGATGAAAAAGTGAGGTGATACACAAATTTTACAGCATATACAAAATTTCAACGTTTTAAGGCTGCTCGTTCTTCAGTTATACGAGGCACATACATATGTACGCATACACGTAAAGAAAAAATCTCTTCTGAATTCATTTTAGAATCATTTTTGGCAAAAACATTCCTTCTGTCCGTTCGTACAGAATATCTTCATTAAAAAGTTCATCATCGTTCAAAAACGTCGTTCAAATGGTTTCGCGAGCGGTTGAAATGGATATTTTCGTTGAAATACTATACTGGAATTTTTCGAGATCACAATACACTCTTTATTTCGTACAAAGGAGTAAAACGTATTGACTTAAGTGATATTATCACTTAGCTTGCAAAGAAATTGTGTTAGCACATTTGTTTTGAAAAACAATTAAATTGTCTTAATCAAATTTGGATCGCGTTCCATGATTATGATTATGAAAGGCTGGATTAACATTATAAAAGAGATCAGGTAGGTTCAGATTCTGATAATTAATTTTAGGATGTCGGATTTAACGCACCTTTCAGAATTATCGTAGCAATGCTTCAAATGAGGTCCTCATGAAATTAAATAAGCTTAACTGATTTACGTTACTGGATTACGTTACATAATTATAGTTACGAGAAATTGGACCATTATTATAAGAAGAGTGAAATCTATTCAGTTTCTGATAATTAATATAGGACGCCAGATTTAAGGCTCTTTTCAAGGTTATCTTAGTAGTGCTTCATCTGAGATCTCATGAGAAAAAGTTATCTTTCTATACTAGGACTTCGCGTCAAATCCATCTGTGGGTAGTAAAGAAATAGCAAAGAGGGTTCATTCTGCTAAGTTAACAGCAACAGTTTACTTGTAATAAATCGAAAAAGTTCTCATATCCCGGTGCTTGATTCTTCGTGAATTCACAACTCGTCAAGAACGAGCTCTGGTTTGTGCTTCTTGTTGAGCATAAAAGTTGAGCACAAAAGTCAAGTTAAATCTCTCAAAATAACCAGAGTTAAATAAAAGAAGTTCTTGTTCTGCATATGGAGGGATAAAGAAGATGCAATTTACTTTTAAGTATTAGAACATAAGCAACTATTAATGTCGATATCTACTATAAAGAGTTTGATAATTCTTAGCAGACTTCAAGTGAATGACTTGCATTAATCGACAGATCTGAAGTAATTCTTCAGCGGGATAATGTTTATTCTCACGCTATAAGAGCGCCTCAACAAAAGCTTGGTAATAGAAAGTTTTATTTACTCGTCTAAAAATCCATGTATATCCTCTCCGGTCATTACCTGTTTAGGTGAGCACAGCATTTTCAGTGTCACTGTAGTATTTCAGCGTAGATTAACTTTCGCAGTAATCAGGACATCCCAAAAATAATAAATAAATATTTGCTGCAAAAGCAAAATCTTTCAAACGAGGATGCAAAAGGTACTTGAAGGATGATAAAAGTTATAGGAAGTGATAAATACTGCATTAATAAGTAAAACTGCGCATCAGTATTTTTTCCGATTTGAAGTTATCTGTTTCGATACGCGTAGTTTCCGATTCACCCGAAATGAAAGAAAGAAAGAAAATGCTCCCACGGTTTGATTAGAAAGGTTTTTATATAATCTTTTTAGTTACACAAACAGAGCCAACGTGATAGTCAAGTTCTTTCCACATTTGCTTCAGCTTATCATTTGTTATTGTCCCAGATAAATAATAAAGTGGATTTTTAGATCCTGTAAACATTTAGGGTAAATGATACAAGGGCACATTTTTAACACATGTTTGAAAAGAAGGATAGCATGGCGTAAGATCAGAGATCAATAATGAAATGCCAAATCGTCGAATGTATTGGCGACAAATCCAATGTGTCTAGAATAGAACACCAAAGTATACATTGGGGGAAACCATAAAACACTACTTTAGCATTTTGTTGATATTCCTAAAAATTGGAGATCCCTTTTTCATTTGATATTTAACAAGCTAATACTAATAATATTAAATGTTGCGTTAACCATGAGGCCGAATATTATCGGCCAGGAGGGTTACAGCATACTCGTATATATTACACTCTTATTAAGTAGCAAATAATGTTCATCTGAACAGAGGTATAGCTAAAATTTTCACATCCTCAGGACAACTGAAGAATTCGCGTCCCCTCCTGTTTGCCAAAATTCAATGGTCAAAAGTCAGTTTATCGCCCGCTGGAGCCCGGGGACGTATGTCCCTTGCTTCTCCCTATCTACGTCACTGGATCTGAAACCGTGCCAGTTATTTTCAATAACACTGTATTTTACTTACAAAAGAATATAAGTTATTAAAAGATACAGAAAGAAAAAAGCAAATGCTGAGTATTCATTAAAGTTCAAAAGTTGTGTTTAAAAATATTAATTTCTATATAAATTTGCACTAGATAATAAAATTCACTGCATTTATTTTGTCTTAGTGATTTTTTAAAGGTTAAAACAATACGAATTTTTATTTTCTTTCTGAAGCCTTTTCTTTAGAAATGAAATTTATAATATCAGTATTTAATAACAAATGCTTAATACTTTGAAATGTCTAAATTTTAACCAACTTCAATATTCATACGATTGAACAGTTCATAGTTAAAATAATTCTAATTGTCTAAAATTAAGATTCTGGTTTCAAAAAAAAAAAAAAAAGATGAAGAGTATGCCTCTCTAATTTTTAACTAAAAATTCATATTTTCAATTAAAAATCAAAGTGGAGTTATAATTTAGTATATTTTTAAAGAACACTCGTATACCTAAACAGTCTGGTGGAGGAGTTTCCATTTTTAATGCTGCTTTGTTTAATTTAATTTCTCTACTTATTTAAGACAAATATTAAAAATAAATTTTGACCTCTTTTCTGCAGACCTAATTTCTTTGAAAATATTTACGTATACGTATTAGCGATATCAATACAATTTTCCCGACCATGAAATCAGATTTTTGAATGTGCTGTTACTCTAGATTGGATAGGAGATAACGTTTTAAATACGTTTTTGATTTACAACTAAATTTTGCTCACAAATCTATGTTTAAAGATGAAACGCAAACATCGCAAAATTCTAATCTTTACACCATGACGTAAAGCGGCTATTGATTATATCGTCCAAATGAACAATTTCTTTGGAAATTTTAGCGCAATTTGCCGAATTTGGGTGGTTTTTCAAAAAGTGTTCTGTATTTTTAGCTATCGTTGAGTTTGTTAATTATGATGGATTTTTATAACAAAGGTTTTAATCTTCCACTGTGAGCAACCTCGTGATTTTTAATAAAGAAATTTGATTTCTTAATTAAATAAAAATTTTAATAAATTTAAATGCAACCATACATCATATTAGAAGCAATAGATGTCCTATATTCAGAGGTAGTACTTTTTCTGTATCACTTTTCCTGAGAAAGTCCCGAACAAAAAGTTTCAAATAAAATATATCAAAAACTTTTTAAAATAATATATAACTTTCATTAAATACATGCATTAAACTGTAAAAAATAATTCGTTAGCTATTGCGATTTTCTTCTTTTACGGGACTAAGGATAAAATTATAGGTTCCCATATATGAATTGCATTAGACATTAACAGAATTTCATGGAACGCTACAGGTAGTACATATACGCTACGTATAGCACGCTACATATAAAAATGACATGTATAAGAATGATTACATGTTACACTAAAATTCTTCTTTGACAATTTTATTTTAAATCAAAAATTAAGATAAAATCTTACTTCAAATAAAATGCGATTAAATAAAAGCCAGTCTTATACTTTTAGTCGCGTACGATGAAGATATTATGATAACTAAAATTTACTCGTATGCGTTACGTTTTAGCAAGCGTAATTATAACAATGTAATTTTAAAAAATTATTTTTTCACATTTTATTTATAAATTTATAGGTAAAAATGACGTAATATTCCTTCAAAATTGATTTACAAAACTGTTAAGTTTAAAAATATGTTTATTCATTGTATTTGGAAATAAGACACATACAATAAATAAATATATTTTTTATTCGGATCTGAATTTGAAATAAAATAAAAGCAATAGCTGCCTTAAGAGTTACTTATCTCGAGTCATTCATTGACGCTGCAGAGGAAGTATTTAATGGTGTACTAAAATCTCCGCATGGATAAAATAAACATTAATAAATGACGCCATTCAGTCTTTATCTTGTAATATTATTAGTTCAAATGGCGTAAGCCAAGAAGGGCTATTAGTCTCAAAACGGGGTTTTGCGTTGAATCACTATATGAAAGTCTGAATCACTTTTCAAATTTCTGCCACCCAAAATTATCACACTGTATTACAATTAAAGAAATTACTGTATTACAATTAAAGAAATTAAATAATAAAGAAGCTGCATGAATGTCTGTATGTTTCTCGCATTATGAAAAAACAATGGTATCTAGAGCCATCCAATTTTGAATAACGTAGCCCTCCACCTGAATATGAGCGTCCGGACGCCCTAATTTGAAATTTGTTTTATTATCTACTTCATATTTTGTAGATTTTCAAACGATTTCAAAGCTAGCAGTGGCAACACTGTAGGATATAAAATATTTTTATCTCCAGCTCGCAAGACTGTCTGTCGGCAAATTCTAAACATATGCTGCTTTTAAATGCTATTTTTATCTCAAAGTGGCGTTAGCCCAAATGCTCTCGAAACGTGTATGTGTCTATAAATGAAAGAAAAACGTCTGTTTGGGCATAATATAAAATCTGAAAACTTTCGGATTTTTTTTTTTTAAATTTTTTATAGATTGTTTTAAATGGAAGAAGGAAGCGTTTTAGGAATTTAGATGCTTTATTTCAAGCAATATTTTACAATCCTTGAAGTCGCATTAATATGAACCACTTTACAAGGAGTTTTTTTAGAAAGTGTTCTTTTAAACTCTCTGTGCTGGCGGTTCAATCAAAAATTTCTGTCTCATAGCGGATAAGGGAATTTCTTTTTGAGGAAGCTGTTTTTTATGCCCTCTACTTTTTAACTGAGCTTTTGACTTAAGGGAATTTGATTACTAACACTTTCTAAGATTCAATTCTATAATTTTCTGGTCTTCGGGAGAGATTGCCGTATTAGACAGATTATAGCTTCCAATGACATAAAAATAATTGGAAGCTGCTTGTTCTCAAACCTGACGGCTGACCTTAAGAAGTTATGTCTAATGGCTGGCCAATTATCACCTCTAATATTGCTTATTGCTAGGCCATAAGGCGAAACATAGCACCAAACTGGCACAAAACGTTGTTAGCCACGGCCTGTAGCAATAAACCTAAAAAATAATAAAAACTAAATTAAGCGACTTCTAATCGACTGTAATGTATTGCGACTTGGTGGAGAATAGAAGTTGCAACATGATGGCATTAACAACCTATTCAGCGCTCCAGAACCTTTTGGATCGAACGAAAACTTGCCTCTAATTCCACTAAACTTTTGGAAGTCGCAAATTTTTACCATGCAAGCGCTTTTTTTCAGTAACACAGCAGTCCTCCGAAGCGAATTCCACAAAATAATTAGTTAAGATTACTCCATCGACACAAGGCATATAGGAAAAAAAAATAACATAAAATAACTGTTAATAAAACTTAAATGGTACAAGGTCATAATTAATATCAATATTTATTTATATTCTCAGAAATAGAGCTGTTTTTAGAAAGGTGGTAGTCATGAAAAGGTTTCCTGAATTTCCCAGGAACATTAAATGGATTGCCTTAAATGGATTTTTATTGTTGTAATAATATAATAATTTCCAAAAAAGGAAAATTGGGTAAGCTTATAGCTGCACAAAGGCATTAAAAAGTGAGGTTTTAGCCAAAATTGATCATTTTGTAGTAAAGCTCGAAAGAACTCCTTACAGCTGGCAGGTGATAATATAACTCGACACTTATATTTGAGGTACTAAACGATTAGAGGATTTCATGTAAACATACGAGCTTACATAAAACAAGTAGCTCATGTAAGTTCTAAATAACAATAGCAGGAATATTAGTAATGTATACTTTGGACTAAAAACGGGTGAAGCATTTCTAGGATATTTTGACAGCAAAGAGACATTATAGAAACAATTGTCAGCAAACTGTCTGGTTAGATGGGTTCCATTACACAAGAAACTATGAAAAGTAACTGAATAAGATAGACACTAAAAGATAATTTTTTTCCTTATAAAAATGCTGCTGCAGTACGGGTACTATATGAATAATATGACATAAATTTAATTATTTTAAAAGCGAATTCATTTTATTCGTAGTATAGGAATATAGGAATATAGTGCTTCAAACTTTGAGTCTGGCCAATGATCTGATTTTTAAATATATAGTCGTACATTTAATTTTCCGAATTCTTTCAGTCATTTCCAGAATTATGGGGAAAATTTTAAAAACTCTCCACAACTGAAGGAAAACCTTCAGAATCGAGAAACTCATCTACTAAGATCACGTGTCATCACTAGAATGAGCAATAAAAAGTATGTAGAGTCATTAGGATATCTGAAGTAGGAAACACGAAAAATGAGCAATGCCCTCGCCGGGACTTAAACCTGGACCTCTCGAATACGTGCCGAGTGTGCTACCGTTACGCCACGAAGGCGTGCAGAAAGGAGGGAGAAAATACCTCCTTTCTGCATGCCTTCGTGGCGTAACGGTATTATTATAGAGTATTAAGGTAGTCCATTGTAAGTTTTTCTACATGAAATGATAATGTGTGATACAGTAATGATGATTAATCCGGTGATTATTTGGAATCGCGGCCTATTATGCATAAATATAAATTATTTTAACGTGAGTTTCGTAAGTGTATTTCACATGTTACTGATTAAACCCATTTGCACTTATCATGTATATTCTTCTCTTTACAGTGGTAAATTTGATAAATCGTATTTAATTAATCAAACTTACCAGGCATAGCAGAAAATGAATAGTCTAGGCTACCTAAGAATTGTGCATAATGGAAGGTAAAAGGGAGAAATTAATCCATATTTATGCATAAAATCGTCGATAAAAAGGGAAATTTTAATGAGATTTATGATTTATTAACGATCATGCAGAATAACAACGATTATGCATTGTTGCCTGATTAAATTAACTTTACAATTGTAAGGTTTTAGTTAAACTAATAAAGTTTTATTTTAATTTAAATCTTTCTATCTCTTCTCATTTTCAACTTCCCGTTAGAAGAAGCGCGAGTTTTCAGCTTATGCTAATTTGAAGTGGAGCCAAGTTCTATTTAAACCAGAGGTAGAAACCTCTCAGTGTGAGAGAGCTTTTAGTCTCAGATCACGGTCACTCTATTCGACATTCGCCTGACCAGCTAGCATTTAAATTCTAAGCCATAGTGCTTTTACGTGATTGCTTATTGAAATAAATCCAAGTGCGTCAGTATTAGTAAATCTTGCTACGCACCATTTAGTTTAGAGGCCAACCTCGCGTATAGCTCTGCGAGCAACGACTATTTAAGTTCTATTTAGTTTTAGTTTAAATTTGATTGTTCATTTTAGACCCAAGTGTGGTCATTACTTTCTGTATCCTTCCCGAGTTGGGAAGTGGTTGTAAATAATTGTGATCTAATAAAAGAGGATTTTAAATCCCTTTCAAGTGCAGTTCTTCTACCACTTAATCACAGTATCTACCACCAGAACATAGCTGCATTCAGCTCCCTGTTCCAGATCAGAACTTAAGGAGTTTCACGAAGATGTTTGCCAAGAATATGCACAGAACACTCAGTCCTGACACAATAACATATTAATTAATTGTTTATGTCATGGTTTTGTCAAATACGTTCAAAATAGCTTGTAAGGTTTATTTTAAGTTTATTAACAGTTATTTTAAGTTATGCAACTGTTCTATCTATTCTAATTTCAGCTTACAATTTCCTACCAGAATGTAATTTCAGAAACGCAGTGAATGCAAATGAGTACTATTTATGTCGATGCGATTCCACAGAGAGTCTGATTTTCCTGACTAGCGCGCGTTTGCTATTTGACTACATACTCTCTTAGCTACTACGTTCGGCCATACTTTAGGCCCTTGCTTGGCTTCGCCGATTTAATTAATATTTAGGGGCCAACTACTTACAATTCTGATAGCTTCGGCTATATCCTTCAGATAGCTTTAGTTAAGCTTAGTTTAGTTTAAATTCAAAATTATTTAACTTCAAGCCCAAGTGCAGGCTTTGTCTATACTACAAGTTAGGAGTTTATTGTATTTATTCTGAGAAATAAAGGGTACTTCACCCTTCTTAAATCTTGCGTGTATATTCACACACTTAAGCGATTATTCCCTTGTTAGTGTTCGTGGGTTCTAAGATAGAACATTGGAATTAAGCAAGTAAACCCCCACAAGCTAATATCGGGAAATTGCCTTTTGGGTACGGAGGGACTTAAATCGAAGTTTTATCTAATTCTGTCATCAAGTTGTAACACGCAATGACGGCAAAATATCTTTACTCGTGTTGCAAGGAATGTGAAATAAAAGTTTAACGCCTTTTAATAGGTAATCTTAGCGTAACAGTCAAGCTCTTTCGCTATACTATTTTTTAGGCTAACATCTTTAGTTTATTTCATGAATGGCATAATTGACTTAATGCTGATAATTGACTTCAATTGACTTCTCTGTGTGGCGAATATATCAGACTATAGAGCCATACAGCGGAATTGTATGAATGGAACAATTGACTTTATTTGACTTCTCTATGGCGAATGTATCAGACTCTAGAATCATAAACCGGAATTTGTTTTTAAAAATTACTCTCATATATATTATTTAGTTCACTTTAAAAGTCTGAATAATTTTTCAAATTGTTGCCACCCAATGTTAGAGCCCTGCCTTAAAGAAATTAAATACATTTCTCACTGGCATTATGCTGGTAGCGTAGTAACACAAAGACGTTACAGTGTCTAAGGGTATTTTGCGTCGAATGACTTTGAATGTCTGTATCACTTTCAAATCCCGTTCTGAATGCCCCGTAGAAAAAACGCCCCTTTGGGCGTGATATAAAATATGAAAGATTTCAGATTTTTCTTCTGTAAAATGCAAACGGTAATCATGACGAATAGTAACTGTATTAAAACCTGTTCTCAGACTATGTATGAATTTAATGCGTAAATAGACACAGTTCACTGTAAATGCTTATTTTAGTAACTTAATAAAAGTTTAAAATTTAAAATAAAAGCCATTTATGATAACTATGCAGTACCTGTGGAACTTATCATCACGTTTATAAAATCTGTGCATAACTGTAGAATACTTAAGGCGTTATACTTTATGCTCTGATAATAAACCTCCTTTAATTATTATGCAATATCTTTTTGCATCTCATTTCATAATTTTTAAAATGAAAGTCATTGTCAATAGCAAATACATACAATGACCTTTAGGGTGTGTTTTAATGCTGCGAAGTATGTAAATACTAGCTGTTTTAAAAGAGCAGCTTATAATAGCGCAGCTTCATTTTGGCAAGACATTAGAGCTCGAATACCGCATTGGATGCAAGTATTCCTTACACCGTACTTCTTACGCTCTTTTTTTTTGCAAGCTGCTTCCCTTAATTAAATACCTTTTAATAGTTAGTTGTTTAAGAGTTTAAGAGAAGGTTCAGATTCTGTGCATTTTATTAAAATAGTGAACTACGAAATCTAATGTTTATTTTTTGAAAATATTCTTGTTAAAGTTAAAAATTAAATCACAAAATGAGATCTTATCATTATACATTTTGATTGATCGTGCCAGTCCTTAAGTAAAAACTCAGTGAATATTCACAGGAGAGAAAGGAGATGCATTCTTTGTTGATTATAAATTTTGAGCATTAGCATTGACGGCATGTCTTGGTCTATCTCAGTTCTCATCGTTTACAGACTGGGCAAATAAAATCTGAATATCTATTACTCATTTTTTCTATAAGGCATATTCTGTTTCATTCATCTTACACAGGTTACTAATTAAATAGAATAAATTTAATAGAAATGTAACAGAATAATGACATATTACTAATTTATAGAGATGTTCAGAACGTTTCGGAATACGAATCTGCCACGTATCTTTCTATATTAAAGTGCAAAATTCATTTCTGGTCTGTCTTTTCAAAGGCTCAAAATTATTTTTCTATCGATAGGAGACATTTGCATCAAAAATGTAGAAAACCTTTCCTTAAAATTAATGTATTTTTATAAATGAAATTAGCTTAACTTTAAAGTTCCAGTTAGCCTGCTTCTCTTGTATCGATCGGAAAAAGTGAGAATCTTGCAAATGCTGAAGAAATCATTCTTTTATTGAATAAGGCAACGTATGATCGTACACTGTGCACAAAAAAAAAGAGTTGGGGGGCAGTATTGACAAAATTCAAATTGCGTTTTTCTACGTCTCGAAAGCGCGACTTAAGATATGTATTAGATTTATATATGGCGTTATTCTAATATAGGTATTTTGACACAAAATCGGGCTTTTTCTGAAATGCCATGCCAAATGTTTTCCATATTTCGATTCTACGACTCAAATTATGCCAAACTACCAAGTTTTGTAAAAATCGCACAAGTAGGCTTTTAAAAATTAACTCTCAAAACTTTCTCTCTTTCCTTAACTCTTCTCCTTAAATGTTAACTGAATTTTCTGTATATTTATTAATCTCTCTTTTTTATTAAACTTATTTAATTCTTCTTTTCACATTTCGAAATTTAGGTTCATTCCAAATAAAAGTCGCTCATTTTTTATGAATTAATTATAAAATTTATATTTTTAAATAATTTTTATAAATTTTTCCAAAAACAATTTGCATTATAATCTATAAAAGTTTTATTATCATCTTAAAGTAGATGTATTTCTAAGCATACCTGCAAAAAATTAGTTTGTTATTCAAAATTTCCTAAGATATATGTGAATTTATATATATTTGCGCGCTTTGAAGTATGGCATATTTCTTAAAAGCGATAATAACACAAATGCTATTTACGCACTTTGTTAAAATTATTTGAAAGTATAAAAACTTCCTTCCGCTCGTCTGCAATGAAAAAAAGAAAAGAAAAATAGGCTGTTATAAATTAAGAAGTTCTACAAGTAAATTATTCTTGGCGAAAAAAAAAAAACACCAAGATAAATTTTGAATTTCGCACCACATTTTACAAAATTTAATATTTAGGCATAATTTGAGTCGTAGAATCGAAATATGGAAAAACATTGGCTTGTCATTTCAGAAAAAGTCCGATTTTTTTGCCAAAATACCTATATTAGAATGATGCTATATATAAATCTAATATATATCTTACGTCGCGCTTCCGAGACATGTAAAACGCAATTTGAATTTCGTCAATCGGCCCAGTAGAACGGAAGATATAGAACTGTCCCTTCCTCCCCGCAGTGTACAAGTATATGCTATACGTATGACTTCCTTCCAAGACGTTAAGACTCAGAAATTTTCAGTCATAAACTACGTATACTCAAGTGCAATTTTTAAATATTATTTTTTTAAATCGAAATACTAGGGTAATATCAATACTGATTTATTTATTCATAAAACTTCAAAATTCATTAATCCCATGTCTTTGTAGCTCATCGTTCACCGTGAACTCCAAATCCCTCTGTCCCATGCAGCTGTTTTGACTCGATCATCTTAAGCATAATATCTGAGTCTAAACCCGCGAGCTGTGGACAGAGTTAAGAAAGGTTTGCATGATCTAAGCACAGCGACTTTTACAAGAGTTCAGTATCAGCGAAGTTATAGCAAACGAAAGACGATTGTGGGACAAAGTATACGCTTAAAAAATACAGAACGTTTTACTTTTCCTTTCTTTTATTCCTTCCCTTGACCATTCTTACATTTCCCGCGTTGTCCATTTTTAATAGTTATCTTATACATACTTAAAAGCTTTACAGATTTACTGCCTTCTACCAATCTTTATAAGTTTCTTTGAATTTGCGTTTGCAAGAGACTAAATTACAGTTTCACTTTCCTCTATATACTAAGCCTAGCTTGCATTTTCAGTAAGCTTTTTGCCAGTTGCCTAGTCTTAGTGTGCTCTAGGGCACTGAAAGCATGTGAATGCTTGAGTAAGTTCTCTATTAAATTTGCAAATTATATCGTCTACCTTAGTAAATCTTAGAAGGTGACGAATTCCCATTTAAAGGGAATAGTTCAGGGGCTCATCAAGGAAAAATTACTCAATATCAAATCTAATCAAAAAACTTCATAGCAAGTACATTTAAAACATAGTTGAAACCACATGCCTAAAAAGAACTGAAAAAGTTAAAAATGTAAGCAGTATATAAGGGCAGTGAATCGAACAAAATCATTTTCTTTCTTAATATAATTTACCAAATGTGTAAATAACGTATGTATTACTAACATATAAATAATATATTTTATCAAATGTATGACCTTAAAATTATGTGGCTTTTAAGTATGTATAAGATAAATATTAAAAATGGACAACGCGGGAAATGTAAGAATGGTCAAGGGAAGGAATAAAAGAAAGGAAAAATAAAACGTTCTGTATTTTTTAAGCGTATACCTCACATTTATTTTAAATGCACCGTTGAAAATAGGGGAAGACGGAGCAATAAATATGAATCAGAACCGCTTGTTTTTTTTCCTCATGACAGTTGTAACAATATTCTGTAATTTATACAGCAAGTTGAGTTAGAACATTTTTATAATCAGCTGCTAGATTCAAGAAAATAGACACTTTTTAATTCATTGTCGTATGGTAGATAAAAAAACTTATAATCTTATTTACAGTTCGCCAAATATTCGCAACAGTTGCAATACTTTTGTAAGGCTTTCTGACACCTTTATTGCATGTTTTTAAAGATATTTTCGTTTATATCCAAAGCTAAAATTATTTAGGTATATAAACATTTGTCATTATAAGGTATTTTTGAAAATGAGAAGACGTTGATGTAATCAAATTAATGTACATTTACTTAAATTCATTTATTGATAAAACGACTTTAAGGGCAGCCTGTCAGTCCTTTTCAAGCGTATTTAGGATTTTTATTACTCAATTAAAAAGTTAGGGTTATATTTATTCATGAAGTGTACGTCATTTAACTGGAACATGATTCACTGTCAACGTGGAAATGAATAAAAATGTCATTTCTCATGATACTCATTTCAGCAAAAATAACTCAATTGATTTGAGCACCGTCAGTCAGAATTCTGTCCTTAGAGGAGAAGGAGGCTATCTGGCTGTGGTCTCATACCCATTTAATGTGGTTCTTAGGAATTTTTGGTGAGTTCCTTTTTTCTTGTTTAAATTTAGTACCTTAGGCTTAAACTACTTTTGTTGTTTAAATCTAATACTTCGAAGCTGGTTCGGAATTTTTTAGTGAAACGAATGAGTGGAGAAAGACTATAAATATTTGAAGATAATAAAAATTGTCATACGATTCAAAAATATTTATATAACGTCAAAGAGACATTAAATATTTTCGAGACAGAAAACGCGAGACGTTAACTGCGCTATCATAGTGATCTGAATCATGGAACCTGTATGTTCAAAACATTTACTCCACGAGAGAATGCGTTAATTCCTTATAATGCTGTAAAATATTTGTGTATCTCTCTTCATTTTACACACCCTACATACATAGATATCTCTATCCCTATCTATATATGCATACATATATCTTTATCTATGTGCATATATTTATCTATATATGCACAGAAGCTAATAATTGCGATTAAGACTTCCTGAATGCTGTAAAAGTGTGAGATAATAATATTAGCCAAGATTACTATGATTATATTAATATTTGGAACTTTTATATGCAAAAACGCAATATAAAACATTATAAGGTAAAGAATTACCCTCTCCTCCGTAAAAGGCTGATATTGCCAGTTCATTCCAACTTTACTCCCTACCGACTGACGGAGGGAATTATATGAACTTTTCACATTGTTTCTATGTATTAAACGAAATTCTCCTCAGAATGTTCTGCGTAAAAATACTCGTTCTAAAATCGAATAATCTTTAAGTATTTTCCGTAATAAATTGTCTGCTACGCTGGTACATATAGTTCCGTAGCAAATGCACTCAAAAATATTTTACCGAAATATTTAATGAATTGTTGTTAAAGTGACTATTTCATCACGAATTAATTAATAAATTGCATATTAATAAACATTTTGTTAGCCCAAAAGAGCTATTAATTTCGTTTTGGCATTTTGTGGCTTTTCACTATAAACGGAGTTTCACTTTTATTATCTATTTCATATTCTGTAAAACTTTAAAGAATTTTTCATTAAAAGTGTAAGGATTTTAAGTTAAATAACGTTTATTTTATTTTAAAACTTTACTATCATCTCTTATTTTCCACTTCCGGCCAGAATTAAAGCGTGAATATGTTTATGCAAATTGTATTTGCTAACGCTTAAGTATTTAAGTTGTGACTTTTTGCCAAAAGAGAAGGAGGAAGGAGAGAAAGCTCTCTTGCTGCGAGTCTTTACTCGAGCTCGCCATCGGTTACTGTCAGCCTTTAAGGCCAGAGGTTAACCCTCTTGAAAGTCAAAGAAGTATTGTAGTTTTCCGCAGTTTGCTGACTACAAACGAAGTAATTTAAAAGGCCAGTTTTAGTGCTAGTCATCTGTGTAAGATATTTAAAAGTTAGCTCTTATTTAAATTTTAGTTAGTTAGTAGTCTTATATTCTTTTACGTTTAGACCAGAAGTGGTTGGTCTTTGTATCCCGAAGTACAGGATCGTATGTAAAATCGATAAGAAAAATAAAGGGTAATTTTCCCCCTCTTTACCTTTGTTGTATCTTCTACACACGCATGAACATAGCTTTTAGTAAGCTCCCTGTTCCAACTCAGGACTATAGGTTATGTTTTCAAAATCAACTAGATTCTGCAGAAGTCCTGATAAAATACTGAACGATTTCAAAGCGAGCAGTGGCAACACTATACTCAATAAACACTTTTATCTCCAGAGCGCGAGACTGTGTATCGAAAATTCTAAAGATATGCTCTTTTTAAATTATTTTGTGATATTGCTGTTGAATGGAATTTTATGGTTTAAGTGCGAAGGACGGGATATTTAATAAATAAAGGTAACACACAAAACGTTAATTTGAAAGCTTTCAGATTTTGTTTCTTTATTTTCTGTTTGAGAAAATAAATTGTTGAAATTATAAGCCAAGTTATTTCTATATAGTAAAACACACGAGAGCTATCTGGCTAAGGAGAGTAAAACCATTGCAGAGAATTTTCTAAAGGAAACTAGCTTATAATAATGCTCATGCAGCTATCCTGTCCACCTGGGATCAAACGTAGAAAAACACTCGGTTATTGGTGAGACGATGGAAATTAAAGGACATTTTATTAATAATAAAAGTAATCGATTCCAAAGCTTTCACTTGGTGCTGACATGGATTAATGTTATAATAAAATTCTAATCTGTTTGTTAATACAAAAATTAAACGATAGTAAATCACTTTAAAAACGTAAATAAATATTTTAATGCGCTTTGAAAAGAAAATATGCTTTCCGAGCTCTACAGTCAGTTTTTCATAAGTTCCTGCAAAGTAACCATGATTAAAAAGGTTTAAGCTGTTTGATAATCTAATTCTCTAATATTTCGTTTCTTTTTTACAAAAAAGTAAATTATAACATTGCTTTTAACACCGTATCTTTGACATTAATTTGATTCCCATTTGAATTAAAATCGGTGATTAATTCAAATTCTCAATGAGAATTTAAATCTTAATAAATACTGTTGCGTTGTACGGGTTCATGGATTTCGAGTGATTGATGACAACACTTAATGAAAAATCAAAACACAATCTATTTATCCAGTATTACTCAACACAGTTCCAAATTCACGTTTACAGTCGCCGAAAAACTACGATAAATACGCTGACACAATCAACAACACAGGCTATAATGGTGAAGACAGCTTCACGGCAAAGCCCTAAAGTACGGCTCTAGTACTCGGTCGATCGCTCTCGGAGCTCAATACACTCGACGATATACTACAATATACTATACTCTCGATACACTGACGAGACAATCGACACTAAACTGACGATAGCTTCAACAAGAATTCGTTCTAGGATGTTCTCCATTGTCTATGGAATATCGCCAATTTTGGCGCCAAACTGGCGATTTCGAGCCAAATATAGCAACCCTGCCTTCCCTTGCCATTTTCTGGCAACCCTAAACCGGGCTTACTTACTATATGTGTCCTATTAGTGAAGTGTAATTGAAATTTTTAATTTCGTATTGAGGAAATATTACAAATTTCGGTTTTTATTAGCTACTGTTTATTGCATTTAGACAGATGTAGGAGGGTGTTACTCTCAATCGTGTAGTAGATATTATATTCTCGTTTTGAGCTACGTTTAGCCCTAGATGTACCTGCATTTTACAATTTTAATGCATTAATTTATTGAGAGATTGACTTCTAAACTTATTTATAGGTAGATAAAGTTATCTTCAAGGTATAGCTTTTAATCGCAACTCGGTTACTGGTTTCGACAGGTCGCCTAGCGTCTGCATGTCAAAGCAAAATGAAGTTGTTAAGTATATGGACAATCATCCAGTCGTCGAAACAAATATATCAAATCAGGACTAGCTGCGTAACAAAGCAACAGAAAAGTAGAGGTAAGTTATTGTTTCTACAAAATTATTCATAACAAAACAACAACAACAACAAAAAAACTGAAATCTTTTAAACAAGTTTGTTTACTTTTATAAATGCGAACTCATCACTTGAAAATTTCTTTTATAATTCTCCCAGAGTGTTACTTGATTTTGTTTTATTTAAATTTGAAATATAAGTTTGAGTAAAATAACCCATCTTTGTTTTTCAGCCCAAAAGGAACGTGAGTCCCGAATAGGATGTTAGTCTGGAAACTACATTTTGCTTGAATATGTACATAACATACATTTTGCGTTGATACATGGCGTATCACTTTTCAGTTGTTGCCACCAAATATTATCATTCTGGATTATATTTAAAAAAATTAAATAATGAAGAATCTGCATGAATGTGTCATGTTTCTCTCAATGTTAAAAAAAAAAGGTAGCTAGAGCTGTCAACTTTTGAATATCGGAGTTTTCAACCCAAACATGGGCATCTGGAAGCCCGGATTTCGAATTTGTTTTATTATCAATTTCATATTTTGTAAAACTTTAAGGAATTTTTGATAAACAAACTCAACGATTTCAAAGCGAGCAGCGGCATCATTGTACGGAATAAATTATTTTTATCTTCAGTGTGTGAGCCTGTCTATCGAAAACTCGCTGTTTCTAATATCTGGCGACTTTGCTATTGAATTGAATTTTATGTGGCGAAAGCGCCAAGAACGTGTTACTTAATAACTAAAGTAAACACGTAAAACGTTAATAATAAAAAGACGAAAAACGTTTTCTAAAGTCGAAAACCAAACATTGATATGATGAGCTGAGAAAAGACTGAAAAAAAATCAGAAAAATGTTTACCAATTTTGTTGTTGGTTGGGGAATTCTAAACATATATAGCTGTGCTGCTTTTTAAAAATTTTGTAATTTTGCTGTTTAGTTGTATATAGCGTATGAGCGAAGAAAATTATACTTAATAATAAAGCTAAAAATACAAAAAAATGGGTTAGTAGGAGAGAGGGTAACAGCAGACTGGCAGACTGAGAGCTCAGTGAAAGCGTAAAAAACCTTAACAAACTCTTTTGGGCGATCATTAAAATCTAAAACCTTTCAGATTTTTTTTATCCTTATTATTATTGAGAATACATATAATCACAATAAACTTTCTCCCCAACTGTAAAAAATGGCTTTTAAAATTATAGATCAAATATTTAAGAAATTCCAATCATCTTTATTTATCAGATAATATATTTTAAACTATAATAATAATGATCCTTTTTTGTGCATTTTTTCAACAGGTTCCAAAGCATCATGTCTGCAGTGCCGCCACTTAGTGGCCATATTGGGTTTCTTCGTATTTTGTCTCCTAAATAGTCTCAGAGTAAACATGAGTATTGGTATTGTGGCTATGGTGAACGTTTCAGGAATTCTCGGAATAGAAGATTTAAACCCTGAGATCCTGACCTCCTGTCCACTGGATTTCAATTCTTCTAAAGATTTAATTTCTACTGAAGTAGGAACAAACAATTTCAAATGTAATTCTAAAAAATTTCCATGAAATTACTGAAAAATTCGATTTCATTTTAAGAAACTTTTCTATTATGCTTTTGTAACAACCACACTGAATATGCAGAATTTTGCAGCAAATTTCGATGTTATTTATTGGTCTTAAAGGTATTTAATTTACATAGTATAACGTGTTTCAAAGAAAAGTTTCGTTGCTTATTGGTAGATTAAAGATTATAAATGTTCATTTTGTTACAGGTTTCATTTCTATGAACGTAAACCGCAAAATATTTGATAAAGGAATTACCTAGAAATTATTTTTATGATGCAAAAATAGGACTGATAAATGTGTACCGATATGCATTTCGAGACAGAAATTGCCCTGAGTAGAACTAAAAGTGGTACAAGATTAGGACAGATAATTTCACGCTTTTTGAACGTTACTTTTGTTTTGCTAAAAATATTCAATTATCAAATTTTCAACCTCCTGCTATGGAAGGATTTGGTCAACAAAAAAGTACTGCAGTGACCTAAACGGTAAATAATTCGAGAAGGCAATATTTGGGCGTTTAAGAGTAAGGATTTCTCATTATTAAGCTTTTATCGAATCATCCTTCCAGTATGACAATATTTAGCGTCATCTTGCTAAAGAACTACGTTGTCTATTGACTAATGTAGGTCATATCTGGTTACAGCCCATTTCAAATTATTTAAATTATTATGATGACAACAGATTCCTGAATTAATGGTTTGAATTTTTGCTAACAATTCAAAATAAAATATGTCTTCCATTTCACCATATGAAGATAAGGTTAGTTTAACTGATTAAAGTAAAGCATATACACTGGTGTGCAAAAATTAAGGACGAGACGGTTTTTTCAATATAACTTTGTACAAAAGCTTTCCAAATCAACACATTTAATACCGTAAGGTCCCCAATACGTAAGGATATGAGTAATGCAAGCAACACTTACTAAAAGAGAAATCAGAGGGATAAAAAGAAGCTTTATTGAAAAAGTAGCATGGAGCGCAATGCGACTGAAGGCCGAAACATCCCTGTGATGGGTGTCCAGCAAGAAACATCTGGTCTTTAATAAGGGATATGATCTCCCCTGACTGCTAGGCAGGTTTAACATCATTTGTGCATGCTGGATATGTGGTTGTTAATGAGCTGTTGAGACACTGCTGCTCGTTCCTCTTGTAGCACCAATCGCAGTTTCGGAATCGTTACTGGCGATAAGTTACGTGCTGTTACGGGTCTCCCTAGTAAGTTTCGTACATGCTTGACGGGATTTAGATCCAGAGACCTTGCCGACCAATCCATGTGTTCAATATCTTCACTCTCCAACAGCTCTTCGACAGTAACTGTGCGATGAGGTGGAGCGTTGTCGTCCATGAAGAGGAACTGAGGACCCATAGCCCTTGTGAAAAGACGCCTGTAAGGAAGAAGCATCTCGTTACAATAGCAGTCCCAGGTGACGAACCTCCTTGGGAGATATGAAGGTCGGTCCGGCTACCAAGCATTATGTCTGCTCGAACGAGAACTCCGCGACCTCCAAAACAGTCCCTTTTGATAATGTTGAACGTGTTATTGCGTGTTCCCCGCTCTGTCCAGATGTGTATGTGTCTAGAATCGCAACTCAGACTAAATCTGCTCTCATCTGTAAAGAGTACTCGTCCCCATTCATTGTTTCTCCAATTCTGGTGTTCCCGGCACCACAGAGAACGCCTTCTCCGATGGGCAGGCGTACACACCGTACAGGGCGTCGTGCAAACAGACCACCACCGTGCAGTCTTCTGGTAACGGTAAAACGCGATATCGGTCGTCCAGTCGTCTGCGTCGTGTGTCTAGCGATTTCTCCCGCTGTCTGCCGCCTGTTTCTTCTAGTCTGTAAGACAATATACCGGTCATCTGCGGGTGTGGTTCCTCGTGGACGACCACTACTAAACCCCCGGATAGATGTTCTTGTAGTTTGAAATTGTCTCCAAAGTCGTGAAACGATGCTGTGAGCAATTCCGAACTCTGCAGCCACACTTGTCACACTGAGGCTTTCCTCCAACTTCCCAATGATTCGACCTCGGGTAAAAGCATCCAGATGTCGTCTAACAGATTGATTATTCGCCATTTCTCGCTGAGGCAGCAACTCGGTGTGATTTTAACTGCTATACGGCGTGCAATCTCTTTGCCAGAAATACTGATCTTACACCGACAAAATGCTTTATACTACTCAGACACTCCTCCATCACGTCTACCTGCATATCCGCGCGTGTGCTATCGTATATCACCTTACTTAATCTCCTGATTGGTCTTTCTGTCCGCTCTGCCTCTTCGTTCAGCTAATATGCTAATTTTTCGACTTCGTCCTTAATTTTTGCACACCAGTGTAAGAACTAGTGAACTAAGGGAAGGGATGCCTTCTCAAAAGGTTTTCTAGAGAAACATGGCTTGTATTTCCTGTCACATTTATATCTTAACCTGTCGTTTCCTGAGAGGTAATGCATTCATGAATGGTTTTCTAAGGGAAATCTGTAATTGTATTTCCTTTTATATTTATATTTTAACTTATCCTTTGAGATGCAATGTCTTAGCTTCTTTTGCTAGTCTGTCAGAGCTCTTGCATGGAGAAAACTTCGGAAATTTTCATTTGGCCAGCCCATTCTCTGGGGTTGAATAAGAAACGAACTATAAGTGTTCAATAGTTTTAGTCATTTAGCCACAGGTAGGTATGCACAGCAAAACTTTGTTTGGATGCAGTTCTGATTTTCTATGAGACTTGACCTCTTTTTTCGGCTGAACTCTTCTTTTCAATTTAATTTAGTAATTTAACGCAAAAAAATCCTTTTCTTATCTCCTGGCACAGTATGCTTTAGGAAAGGTTCCACTTCACTTCTTGAGAACAAAGAAGTGCAAATCAATATTTATTGCTGACAATTTTCAGCTGTGAATTTATGTGAGATACAAACATTAGCCCGTTTTATTTTAAACGATCTGTTGCTGTTGACAATGCACGTTTACTGTGATCTGTTGCTATTGAACTCCGTACCTTTAGCATCTGTTACACGTTTAATATTAGTCGTAATAGTAGTTACGTTTTTAATTTTATGTTTTGTTTTTATAGGAATCTTAGAAAACAAAACACATAAAGAATAACAATTGATCTACTGTAGAAAATTAATAAATAAAAATAAATAAAATAATAATAATAATGAATTTTTACTAATTTATTGTACGATTTTTTTTCTTGCATTTATGTTTTTAGTTCAGTGGTAAATTCGAATGGGATTCAAAAATGCAGGGATACGTTTTGGGTTCCAGCTTCTTCGGCTATTTCATGACTCAGGCTGCAGGTGGAAAGTTAGCTGAAGCCTACGGGGCCAAGACTATCATTACAGTTGGAACATTTATGTCTTCTTTGTGCAATATACTTTCACCTCCTGCTGCTTGGTGTCATGTGTACCTTTTAATCATTGTGCAGTTTGTAAGAGGAATGGGACAGGTATATTAAGAAGTTTCAGTGCGCATCTCTATTTATAAAATTAATGCATTTAAAAGTAACTGTTAATGCATTGTAAGTTAAAAATGTTTATTTAAAATAATTGCTGATAAAAAAGATTAAAGCGGTAGAATACGATAATTTTTATTTGGTTCACAAATTGCAATACATTAACTTTCAGAATACTGAAGATTAAAAAAATATGTACCTGTTTTATATTTTTGTTTTCATATTTTATCTAAAATTTTGATTTTATTTATTATTTTAAATAAGTAGATTCAATATGTGTAAACAAATATAAATGCCACAAAACTCTTTTAAAGTAAATTCCAAAATAAAGGAATTTAGTCTTTAATTTTCTTCCTCTTTCAGGGTGTTCTTCAGTCAGCCACATGCATTTTAATGGCAAGCTGGTTCCCTAGTACGGAAAGAGGATTTTTGAGCACATTCATTCTATCCGGATGTTGCCTGGGGGCTGTCGTCGGAGGCTTGCTGACAGGCGTACTGTGCAATTCCACTTTTCTTGGCGGTTGGCCTTCTGCATTTTATGTCTTTGGTAAGACCAACAATTTAGAATGAATCCTGCACTATGCTTTCTACCTTGTTGTTTACAACAAATGCATATGTATCTTCAGAATCGACAAAAGGCATTAGATTTGATTCAGACTAACGAAAAGTTTACGCAAAGTTGGTGTAATCTTTAGAACTATATTAGACTTTTTTAACTGTCTACTGTGCATGACTGCAGTTATCCACGTTTTAAAAATGTTTGCGTAAGTCATCAAGCATTGAAATCAATTTTATTCCTTGGGTGGTTATATAACACTGAAGAAAAACGTGCAGAAAAGACTGTAACAAGAATGTATGAAAATTCCATGCATATGAGAACTTAATGGGACTTCTTTCCTTCTAGGATATCATATTTCTGTGAAGAGTTTAGAGAGGAAAAACAATTGAGTACAAAAAGTGTATATTAAGCTGCAGATATGCCGTCCGTTCAGCAGTTACTTGACAGAATGTCTTACGAGTAGCATTTTGATGATGTTATAACAAATAATTATCTGAGTTTTATTAGCTTTGCAACGAGTATAGATATCTTCTATATTCTTTGTTGGAAGTAACTGAAACTTCTAAGATTTGTTTAAAATTTTTTACAGGTGGAATAGGCATTCTTCTGACTATTATTCTTATTATTTTCCTGTACGAAACACCAGCAACTCATCCAAGAATTTCGAATGAAGAACTGAAGCACATTTCTGGAAATCAAGAACAAGAAATTCCTCATAAAGTGAGTACCATTTTGAGTTTTAAGAACAGAATAGTTTCGTTGAAGTCTTTATTTTACACTAAGAAAAATTTATTTCAGCAAGACTTTTGATCAGTTTTCTATCTAACTTTCTGACTGAACTTTCTAATATTTTAATAGACTATTTTGACGTTTTATTTTCAGCGCCCTCCGACGCCTTGGCTAAAATTACTAACTTCAGACCCAGTATATGCTTTAGTATTTGGCATGTTCGGACAGGTCTGGTCTGCAGTCCATTTTCTTTCCATTCATCCAACATATCTTGGGAAGATTTTACACCTTCCTATTGCAGAGGTAAACTACTCTATAAATCCCTTTTGTCTTCATGTTTAAGTAAACGAAACAGTAATACTTTAAATACCGATATGATGATCCTTAGTAATGATTACAAAATGCCCTATAATAGCAACATTGACAGAAACCTACGGGCAAAAAATGAAACAGGTTAAACGCAAATTTCCTCAGCGACGAGACTCATTTTCTTAACATTGATATGTATTTAAATTAGGCTTGAATGCGCCAATGCTATATTAACTATCTAACATTATTTTGAGTCCTTGGAGGGAAACATTTCTGATGTCCATTATTAAAACAGATCATTAGGAAAGTAATTAATTTCTTAACAGTTTTGCAACTCCATTCAAATTAATTTCCAGGTCGGTCCCTTAATCATCCACCGTAGTTCGAGAGATTTCTGTGAAACGCAGATTTCTCATGGAGCACTGTTGTTTGGAATGCCTCCCAGACGAGATAGTGGTTAGTGTCGCTGACCGCCGTACCGAAGGGCCAGGGTTCGAATCCCTGAAAAGGCATGGATGTTTCTAAACGTATATATCAGTGAAGCAAGAGGATACTCAAAACACACGACGAGATTAAATCCTCTCGAGAGGTTGATGGTAGGGACCCTCGGGCAGATATCCACACTGGGCCCCCTTTTCTGATACACAATTCCATCTGGAGCAGAAGTTTAGCAGTTGCAATGCCCAACGATACCTAATATGGTTACATGAATGCATAGATGCTGCCCTTGCTCCGACCTGCACCTGTTGCTTGTAATTCAAAACATTTGTGAGGTTTAAGAAATACCTTCAGAATTACAGAAACTACCGAAAAGCAACCTTTTTCTTCATTCCATTTTCTCAAGCAGTCGTAAATCCTCCCGAAAAATAGAGTCGTTTGGAAGTAAGAATTGTTTTTGGGAGTCTGTGTACTGGTAAATCTTTCCTTACGATGTCTGTATCTTATTTGATAAAGGCATGAAAAAATCACTGAGATCAAGGGTATGCTAAACTGGGAAATATATACTGCTCAGCAGTAATTGTAACCTAAATAAAAATACTACTTGAATCTTGTTAAGTGGGAGTTTCTAGAACTTATTAAACAGGAATAAAAGTTTTATAGCTTACAAGTAGTTTTAGAGTTATTCATCCCTTGGAACACAAATCTAATAATTGCTATATTTTTGCAGAATGGATTCTTTGCAACCGCGCCGTTTGTATTGCAAGCTATTTTTAGTTTAGTAGGAAGTTCGTTTTCTGACTGGTTAAACCGGAAGGAATATGTAGGAGTTGATAAAGTCAGGAAAAGTTGTAATTTAATTGGTAAGTCTAAACTAGCAAGTTCAATAATATATATAGATTAAAATATATTGATTATTTATCACTGAATTTTCCTTTTTTAATATTAGTCGTTATATTTCTTTAGCGCGCTATTCTGAGATCTAAAAACTCCGGTGATCCACCACATTTTACACCACATAGTTGTAGATTTGCCGTTAGCACAGTATCATAGCTAGAAAGAAGCAGAGGTCAATGCATTTTTTTGTGGGCACATGTTTCAAATGAGATGCAATTTTAAAAGGGTTGTGAAATAGGATAATTTATGAGTGGATCCTCGAGGCAGAAAGAAAAAGCTGATAATAACTGAAAAATTACTCAGTTACAGTTGTCTTAAGAAACTCAATAGAAGAGAGAAATGGTTTTTTCACTCATCAATACTCGAAGAAATCACAAAGAGGTTTCAATAACTTCATGATTTTGCTATGCTTTCATATCGAAATGTGAGCGAAAATAGGAATCTCAATTAAATTATGATCAGGTGACATTAATCAGGAAGAATTTCTTGTTAAGAAAGAAATACTACAGAGCTTTATTTCTGTTACTAATTATGAGAAGAGGTTTTCTAAATAAAAATCAATTAAGAATTACCTAAGACTTACAAATGGTCTTAGACAGAGAAGAAATCTTATTTAGAATTTTTTAAGACATACAAACGATCTTGGCCTTCAATAACTTTTACTACTGCACTAGCTGGTGAACAGCAAGAGGAGTAATGAATTTGATTTCTACAGAGCTATCAATGATTTTGTCAACAAAAAATAATTAGAATAGCATTTTAGATGTTAAATCCTGGTTTAAAAAATAAGCACAGAGTTCGAAATTTTTCCTACGTATCGTTTTAGATAACTATATTGCTATAATAAATTAGGCATTTACTGGTGTGTATTGAAAGAGGCGGTAAATTCAGGACCCTTCTAGGAGTCAAAATCTTTGACTTTTATCTCTGCATTAGGGCGGCGGTATTACTAGCATTCAAGAATCGAAATCAGTTAACTGCAGTTTACGGAGACAATTCTGGATCTCATTATCTCGCCAAAATTTCTTATATTCTGCTGCTATTATTGCCTTTCAAAGATCTCATTAAATGGACAAGAGTTGCAAAAGATGGTGACAGAGGAAGAACTAGAGAAACTGCTGGGAACAAATAATGATGAACTTATTTATGTCAAAAATGCAACAACTATGGGCATATTTCAGCAAGATTAGACGCAAAAAATCATGAAAAAGTTCAATATATACAATGCAATGTAATCAAACCTAAAATTTAAATAAGCTAGAACTGTTTTGGCTCGAATACAAGTGTACAGAATTCATATTTTACGCGTTTCTTCTACTTGTTAATTATCAAGTCTCGTCAAAATTAGTTAAAGAAGTAATTTAGAAAAGTAATTTTAATTTTCGCAGTTAGGGAGTTGAGAAATAGTATTCGTTAACTTTCTATAGTTTATTTCATTACATTATAACAGACCTTATTACATCTCTACAAAATTTCCTTGCTAAACTTTCTATAGTTTCGCGTTTGACATATTCTTATGAAATTATTTCAAGTGTGATAGAATTCTAAAACAACTAATTAGTATAGATTATGATAGGAGCAAATGTTCTTACATAAAAAAATCGTGAAACACTTGTCAATCAATGTCTCGACATCAGATTTCTGTTAAAGAGAAATGGAATAGTATATGAATCTATACACGATGGTATTCATTAATCGACTTGCTGACAGAATGTGTTTGAATGGATTCCTTTGTAAGGTTCATATGCAGAAATGGCTATTTTAAAGCTGACGTATGACGTAATAACAACTAAAGAAATATCTGCTGTGAAATTTTGAAGGTAAATCCGAGTTCTGACTGAAATGTTATCAATGTAAGTAGCTCGATAATTATGTTAAAGCTGGAACTAGTTATACTGAACTAGATGAAGAAAGAAAGAATTCGGAGCAAGAAGGACTTTTAAATACGGTTTTAGATATAAAATATAAAAATGGATTATATAGAATAGAAGGTGGTACCATTGAAACAGATTTGAGAGAGTCAAGATATCTGTCTTAGATTCAAATGATGATTCGTATCGTATGTTCCTTGTAAATGATTAATTACTGAATATGTTGACAGAAAATTAACTGATTGAAGATAATTCTGCAATGGACCTTTTTTTGCAAGTAGCTCCATTCAATAAACTTGACATGAAATTAGCCACAAATACTCAGCTTGCCTTTGTTGTTATTAAATGATGGACAACGAAAAGGAGTTGAGGAAATAAAACGGCTTTGAAATCAAGATAACATTTATAGCTAATACTAAGCAGCAGGAGCTTATCCTGCAGAAAATTAAGCAAAATCCAAGGTATTCAGAAGAACAATTTACAATGAAAATTCATTTTGAAATTATTAAATGAGTCATTAGCGCTTATGGATGATTACATCTGATTAGCAAGAAAAAAAAACTCTTGGTAAATAAACTAAAAAAAATAATTAATTAATTAACAAAAAATTTTTAAAAATTAGAAAAGTTATTTCTGTTCCTTATGAAATCCACGATGTAAAGGACTTATCATATTGGCCTAATGTTAAAATTTGTTGGCTAATCAAACTTTAATATATTTGGAATAATTTAATAATTCTTTTCAAAATAGTGCTAAATTATTATTTGAATAAATCATAAACATAGCTACTAAGTAATACTTTAAAGATGTAATTCAAAAATCCGATTAATTTTTAAATTTTAACCTGTGTATGCTATTATACATATCGTAGTCTTAATGACAACCTAAAACATTTGGAAGCCAATATATATATTCCAGATCATCACCTTCTCCTGGTTTTTGTGTTAGACACAATAAGATATATAAGATGTTAAATAAATCTTCAGTAATTAAACTGGATGACCGAGGATGGTTCTTACGCAAATTCGCTTATTAGATAGTGAATGATGCAAATTAAAAAACGTTTATTTATGCGTCCGTAGAAAAATGATCTGCATACTATATATACTAAAACCTCGGGTTTTGGCGATTGCATAATTTTTCGATTATGTTTCGCTCCAGAAATCTTTAATTTTTCTGTACAACTACATTTCTCTTTTTCATAACTACTTGATGGCTTCATTCCAAGTTGAAATATACTCGAAAACTATCACTAATTTCGTGTAGTAGCTATAATAAAATTGGTTACAAAATTTTGGCTTAAACCTTTTAGGCGGATTGTAGAAAAGTATGGATATCATAGTATAACATATGTATGAAACATGTATTTTATAAAATATTTTACTAATTGTAAGAGAAAAATGTAATTTGAATCTGAAAAATTTTAATCTTTGATTGCGTTTCGTAGCTTGTCTTGGTTATTCTGCTTGCGTCTGGGGAATCTACTTTGCCGGCTGTAGAAGGACAGAGAGCATTGCTTTTTCAGTTTTGGCGATGTCTTTCATTGGGTTTGGCTTAGCTGGATCCATGATCGTTCCTGTAGACATGTCACCTACATTTGCTGGTGAGTTATATTTATGTTTTTGCCAAACATTTTCCAATGTATTTCTTTAAACAAAAGTTTGGCCGTACCTGTTTACAATGTTATCAGCATGTGTATATCCTTCAGAGATTTTTATCAATAAAACTTTTCTGAATTGTTTGTTTTTATTGCTGTGAGAAGCGTGTTGGGTACTGAAACTGATTCATATGATATATAAACCAAAAAAATTTCACACGCCTTTTAATAAAAGATGAAATTAATCCCTAAATTTTCTGAAGAATTAATATTATGTGTTTAAAATACATGTGTATGAGTTCTTCGACAGTAGAAAGGTAATAGTCTTTCAGCGAAATGAATCGTAATTATAGCAATTCTTTCGTAAATCATTATTAATGCTAATTAAAGTGGTTTAAATGTACATATCTAAATGGGTTTGCGTTTAATTCCCAGTTCACAATGCAGGTTCCTGTTTCTTCAGCTCTGAAAAAAAAAATACTTTGGAATATTTAAATACCAGGCAAAGGTGAAATGTATTATAACCATCATTAAGAGCCGGAATTATTAGGGATTTATTCATTTATTTAAACGGCTGGAGTATCTGTGGTATCACGGAAGCTCTGAAGGATGAGGATTGTTCTTCTCTTCCCAAATAATAATATATTGGTTAAGATTGCAAAACAGACGTTTTTAAAAGAACTTGCAGCAGAAAAATGAAATACTAATAAAAATTTATAATATTTTTATCGCCGTCTTCAAGTGGATAATTTTTGAAGGGTTTGATGCTAATTAATAAGTTATCTTATTATTTCGTCTATAGTTTCACGTCTATAGTCACTACTTTCCTCGGCTCCCACCAGCTTGGATATCATTTTAATGCTTTTACGCACAAAGATCGTGAGTTCAGGAGAAAGCGTTTGGAAGCTATCGCCATACATCTTCCTGTGATTGAATAACATAAATTCAGCTTTAACTTGGCTAGTTTTAGATGCTGGTAAAAGTTTCAGTATCTGAGCCGAAGCCTTATAAGGGCGCTTTGCGTTGCAATTTAATATTTTAATTTTACTTGAACTTTTGCTTCTGGATTTCTGTAGCTGCGAGACTTGATTATCTGTTATTACACATGCTGTATGTCACCAAACTAAGGACTATGTAAAAAGTTTTATTTTAAGCCTCCTTCTGAGTTGGCATTACTTAAGCCAGTAAGAAAGCAAGTTTAGAAGTAACGATAAGCCTTCTTACTGGCTTTGCGGTTCCAAGAATTAACATTTAGAGAAGTGTGGATCTATACAGTTTTCTTTTTAAGCATTCGTCGAAAATGCCCGAATCCAGAATCCTTTAACCATCTCATTACCCGTCAGAATATTACTGAGAGTGTGCAATAGGATGGGATCGATATTAGACCCTCGAAGAAAGGGGAAATAAACAGCCAAGCCCTGTGAGGGTGTCGAACCCACATCTTTGGTTTCAGCCTATTAATCACTATATTTTCCCTAAATTCATATCACTGACATCATGTCAAAATCACGAACCTCTAAAACAGTTGTTTCTTGGAAAATGTGTTTAAAGGTTGATCTATTGCTTCGTTTTGATAAAAAACAACTTGTGACTTCTGTACAATAATTAGGATATATTTAGCTTTTAGAATATAAATATAGCTTAGTATAAAACATCAGGAAATAGTATGTAAAATACACATAACAAAAAAGAAGAGAAAAAGTACATATATATATTGCTGCGGTAGTCAATGATATCAGATTGTAATGCTTATATTTTTCAATATATATTCTCCTTGGCTTTGTATAGCTGTTTAAGTTACAGCACATATATCATTACGAAATCTTGTAATAAGTAAAAATAAGAGTTTTTGCTGGAATATTCCCTAAAGGACTCATCAGAAATGGATCGAAATTTACCTTAAATAGCTAATTCTTTGATTAAAATCTTTTTTTATCAAAAAAAAAAAATCACCGTCAACTCTCGATTAATCTGTCAAAAGAAGATCAGTTTCTTTATTGCGGAACGATGGAAAAGTTATTATCACAAGCGGCCAGAATATAGCAAAATTTCTACAGGAAAAGCATAGCATATTTCCAGTGATAGCAGATGATGAGATAATATTTAGAAACTTCTTTTACTCACAACAGTATATAGTTGTATGTAATCTGAAATGTGTGAATATTGGTAAATCAGCAATTAAAAATAAATAGCTAAATCACAAAAGTAAATTGAGAGTACAGTTATAATCATCTGTTTCCTAATCCTTTAATCATCTGTTATAATCCTGTTTCACTAACTTTTACCGAAATACAAGCAACTAAGTGAAAGCATTATGCTTCCTGATCTGAGGTACACTCGAATTTTGAATACTGATTTAATCTTCAATATCAAGTAAACTTATTCTCAAAATTTGATTGCTTAAAAATGCAGGTTAATTTTTAACAGTTATTTTATATTAATTATACTATAGGTTATCCCTATTTCCTGTATTTATTTTAACTGCTGTTGGATTAAACGCGATTTTGAGTTAACTTTGGACGTCGTCCCTCGTACTACCCGGTTAATCAGGAGTATACGGCAGTGTTGGTTGCAAGCGAGTTGAATAGAATTATTTTTTAAATATGCAAACTATGATAAACTGTTTAGTCAAATTGAAATTATGAGTCTTTTGACGTATTTGAGTAAGCATTTCCGATTAAGGCTTTTTAATGCCTCCTTCAGTGCTTATGAAAGCATATTAAGATTTGTCGTTAGGATCATTTTAGAAAAAAAAACAGTATTCTTATTGAAATAGAATTAAAGGAAAAACTGTAATACTTTTAATGTAATGTAATACTTTTATTTCATTCTTTAGGAATTAGCGATATAAATGTAAGTTATGTTCTTAGATATCCTAAACATTGGATTTTTTTTTTACTTTTCAAATAGTATGCAATGTTACAACAATTAACAGCTCATATCCACCAGACTTTGACATATCTTGAGTTTTAGGAAGCTTAGTTTCTTTTCTTTTCTAGGTACTTTGATGGGAATAGGCGGCACCATCTCTAACACAGCGGGTTTCATTCTACCAGTACTGACGGGTTTCTTGACGAAAAATAGGGTAAGTTGCTAGACATCTGCATATTTTTTAACAAATATAAGGTTAGTTGCTAGAAGTTTGCATTAAAAAAAATAGGGTAAGTTTTTAGAAGAATGCATTTTTTAAAAAAAATACGTTTCTTCTAACAGTCATAAGAAAGATAGCATTAAAAAAGACATTCTGTTTATAAGCGATTATGTAATGCATTATATGCGGATGACTGTCTTATTAACTGTTTCCTGTAAAAGGGCTTGTTTAACCTGATGTTTAGAATACTGTTCTTGGATGCAAGGACAACGAACCCTATTTGCAGACATATTCATATTAAATTTACGTCTTCATTTACAACTGTAGTTATCATAACTCATCAATGTCCATAAAATCGATATAGCAATAACGACGTATTAGATTCCTGTAATATTTTACTGTATTTCAAATCCAAAATCCTGATTCATCAGGAGTGCCACATTCTGGCTCATTCTATACATAATAATTATAAATCTAGTCTACTATGTGCTTTAGTAAGTGCCTTAGTAATTTTCTTGACTTAAATCCTAATGAAAATGAATGAAACGTGTTTGGATAAATTATATCTAAAGAACTTTTCTGATCTTTAATAGAAACGTTGTTGGAGATGTGGGATTCACCGCCTTAAGAGAAAAGTCTATTTTTCAGCTTCTCAATCTATTTTATCCTATGTACTGGGTACTGCTGAGTGGAGCCATAAAATACAACTCGATACTTTTTCTCTTCATCTGACTCTGTTTATGACCGTTTCGTATTGTTTCGACATATCCAGAACAGCTTGATATAAGGTTAGTTGATGTCAGCAATATGACTGTATGAAATTTAAGAAGTTTATGGTACTAAAAATTTTACAACTGTATAATAATGAAATGTATAATAAACTGAAAAACAAAACGAAACTAATAGAGACAAACAGGATAGAACAAACTTAAAAGGCTACTAATGGTTTGGAGGCCTTTTGCTTCAATAAAATCTAATCCAAAGGAATTAATCTGGTATACCTACAAGTAAGTATCAGTTTAGAAGTTCACAAAACCTACCTTTACTACTAGGCCTTTCGAAGCGGGAAACGTGAATTTCATTCTCGCTGTGAGTCGAGTTAGGGAATGTGCAATGCTAACTAGTTGGTCTAAGTCTCATATTACAATGGGATGCACGAGAGGAATCCTGTAACTCCTGCATGAACAGCCAGTTTAAAATTTCTCATATAAAACGTTTTCGATTTTAATACTTTGAATACTGTGTGGTTTGTGTAGTACTGAGTACTGGGTTGCACTGCGTGGTTTTATCTACATCCTAATGGACAGGTGTTGCCCTCCACTGTTATATCTATACATTAGGATATAAAACACGCAGGATGAAAGGATAGATAATTTTAAGAAACAAACAAGTTCTTAAGGATTCTTTCTGAAAGTGTTCTAATACTGACAGCATTTTAAGAGATACAAACATACTAGTTTAAAAGTAAGATCAGTGGTAATATTTTTAGTGATGTAAAATAATATAGTACAACTTCGATAATGAAGTGATTGATAATCACCGCAAAGGAATTTTGAGTATAGATCGAAATTAAGCATTAATAAGCTTCTTTCCTTAAGTACTTTCGGCTTATAAAATCATGGATAGTATTACATGAAAAAATATATTTAATTTTCAGTGAGCAACAATGTAAATTCTTCATAACAGAATTAATTACAACAGATTTGGAAAGTGCATTAGTACTGGAATACAATAGCCCATAATAATAATGTACTAACATTATAATTGTATCATACCGCTATATATATGTACTTATACTGGTGCACCAGTACTTTAGTACTGCACAATATTTTTAAATGCTTATTTTATGAATTGTAAATTGTACTATATATTGCACAGTATTATTTTCTTTTTATATGTGTAATAGTTTATTGTCATGCATCTATTTTCAACTGAGTACAAGAGTATGTTTGCAACAGTGTATTTCGAGTACCCATAAAAAGACATCTCTGTTTTTAAATCAAAACCGGAAGGAACAGCACATGCACTGCCCTCTTCAGTTTAATAATAGTACAATCAAAACAGACTTCTTTAGCAGCACGGTTGACTTCACTCCTTACAATATACTTTCGTTACCCTTTGTTATAAAGGCAGTTCCGTTCATCCGGATTTGTGAACAAAATTAGAATAATTAGCAGGATTTAAACAGGCTGATAAGCACGACCTAGAAGTGGACCAGCAGCTGTGTCGGCGGAGTAAAGTAACGAGGCTAATGGGGAATCTGTTCAAAATTATAAGGTGCGGCATCAAAACGCGTGATTTTGGGAAACTAAATAGGAAGCATCTTGTCTCAAGGGGACACACCATAGGCCGAGTGCTTTAGACAGCTGAATACTTAGAGTTCGACTCGATTTAGATCCCAGGCGAACAGGATAGCCGTCATGAATAAGTTCGTGATTTTTCTGATGCTAATACGAAAGGATGGATGGAAACGAATGGATGGATGAAATGAAAGTGAATACGAACCAGTTTCCCTTGTAAAGTCCCGCCCTCCCCCCACGGAGGCACCCCTTCTTTGATGCAAATAACCCTTGTGCGCTTTGCCATATTCAGATAACCTAATCTATTTGAACGTTTCTACGTATGCCATAAAACCACACTTTTATTATGTTGAAACTTCAGAAATTTTGGAGCGAGAAGCGGGAGAACTATGTCCTTGTTGGAATTCGAATTGCAGATCTTCCATTTTCTTACTGGACGTGCTAGCATAGACATAAGACGTGCTATCATTATACGAGAGCACACACAAAGGAATGCGATAATTACTTATATACTTCTTCACTTAAAGATGACTGGCAGATCGCGATATAAAGTCTACCAGGAAAGGTACCCTGTCTATCAAATTTAGATGATGATGAATTATCGGTCACATTTGCTAAAGGATCTGCACAAGACACTGCAACAATAAATAATGGCATACTATGTTTACCATGGTCAAGAATTCATCTCACTACCAATCTGCAACAAATGGCAATGGCTTCTTGGTAATTAACTAATAGTTACTCCTCAAATAAACTGGCTAATCCTAAATCAGAACTAAACGATGTCAATTATTTTTCTTATGATGTTTTAAGCGTCGATATTTAAAGTGGTTTACGTTGGTTCAATAAGTAAGTATAATGTTTATATCGGTTCAGTTTAAGATTATGTTTTCGCTTTCTATCTGATAAAATTCCATCAGCGGCTGGATCAGTGATAATGCTGAACAGAGAATGATTTGGATTCAGGTCTCGGCAAACAAACTGGCTGCGTAAGCGCTTGCGTGAATTTCGTCTTGCGTTACATGAATGACGAGCGAATCTCCCTTAAAAGATCCCCCACGAAACAAAGACATCTCATCCTTTGAGTAAGACCCTAACGAGCTTTGCCATAACTGATGAAAGAAATGAAGAGACGATTTTACTGAACATAGCACGAACTATTTAAAAAATATAAAACAGAGCACAAAGGCCTTTTGAATAGAAAAAGGAATATTTTTAGATTTTTCGGGTTTTTAAAAATATTATGCATTTAATGGTCACTGAATAAATTAGAAAATGCTTTCAAAATATACCTAAAAGACATTTAAACCTGTCAGTATGTATTATACAATGTTCTTAAAATGTCACTAAAGAATGCATTTATATCAATGCTGTCACAGATATTATTTTTTTCATTAACAGCAAACTATTGAACAATGGAACAAAGTATTTCTCATCTCAGCCATAGTAGTGCTAAGTTCTGGAATCTTCTTCTTCTTCTTTGGTTCTGCAGATATCCAGCCTTGGAACTTTTCTTCTGAAGAAGGGCTCTCAAAATGTGGTACCATAACTTGCAAGAAGGAAACAAACTTGGCGAGAAAAGAAAAAGATTTTATTTCTGATGTCATTAATCATATTTAATTAGTTCACGATTAAAAATTAAGAGTCATTTGATGATTAAACAAATTCTAAGATTAGAATTAAATTTCAAAATTTAAGAGCAAACAGCCAAAGCAAATACATTGGTATCTAAAATTAAGGTAATAAATGTAAGCTGCGTAATATCTCAAAATTTGGCGAGATGAATTTGAATAAAATTTGGCGAAATAGTTTCAGATCACACCATGAAATACGAATACAGTAATATGTAAGTTTAAACTCCTGATATACGAATTTCAGCGATACAGCTTTCACACCCTGCCCTCATGCCACTAACGAGATTGCTGAAAAATTTGAAAAGCAATAATTTCCATTCCTCTACAGCAGTGGATTTTAGTTCATGGTAGGTTCTCAAAAGCCTACTATGCATAGTGATCCTCTTTACAGCATCTTGCATATATTATATAGGGTTGAATGAACATATTCACCAAAGAATGATGAATAGTTTGCCAAGGATTTCAACTCTATAGCAATGTAAATTCATACACCGTCCTGCAACAACCGTCATACAACGCCGTTGAATTCAATATTACATGAGCCCTAACTAAGATGGCTTCTTTATGGTTGTGCTTTCCTTTATATTAAAAGAATGACAATGAGACCAACTATCTTTGCAAATAGTATCATGCCAAGAATCAGTTTCCATGTTGAGTCTTAACTAATGGGAAAACAGAAGAGGACCTATCATGAGTCTATTGGTTTCATGTTCGGAAGCGTTTATCATGAAACCGCAAATGATGGAATTTTTCAAGGGTAATGATGAGAACAATATACACCTGAATCGGTGGCCTTTCCCAACCAGAGTTTTCTGTTTGTCTCAATGTCGTTATCTCAGAGGTAACTTCAACAAATAACTTTTTTTTGCTATCTACTTATATGATGCTGCACTTAATGCCAATTGACAGTTGTGAAGAGATATCATTATTCTAGTGTCGGCTTAGTACAATAATCTAGCGATACTGCTTTGAAGACCTAGTAGTTATTCTGAGCTTCTTGAGTTTAGGACCAGTCAGTATTGTGTATTTTGAGGTCATTTGTTACGTAAGATTAGAATTCACCATCTGCGTGCTTTGTGAGTATAAATTTCAGCGAATTATAATTAATCTGACCATTCTAAATATACCACTCATGTAAAATCAGACTTCTCGGAACATCATTTTTTTTCATTTGCTTTATAAGCTTCTAGCTTCCATTGTTTTCCCACCATATAGAAAAGGAAATGACATTCGTCATTCAAAACTCTATAAATCTTTCATTTTGCAGATTTTTCTTAATGCAGATTTGAATAACTTTTACCTTAAATTTGGATACTATTGAAATTAGGAACAATTCTATTTGAATTAACTATACAAATACTATAATGAAATTCGTATTTTTAATCACCGAGGTAAATTTTAGCAATCAGTTTTCAAGACAATAAATGATACACAGTATTTGTGCTGCGGAAAGGGAATCTAGTAATAACACTACTAAATCAATAAATCGCTAAAACCTTTGAAGGTACATAAGGTTGTTTGCTGTCCTGTAATGAGGATAGCACTGCTCTTCCATTTTCTTGAATTTATTTCTCACTTCAAATTCCTCCCCCCCCCGTCAAAGATCAAATACTGCTTTATTACTATTTCATGTTGTTTTTAATCTTTAAAACTCCTTTTCCTTGCACTTATTATTTAATTTGGTCAAATGAAATAGTTAGAGAAGTATGTAAATGTGTCGTTCAAAAATAATTACCGTAGACTTGCAAAGACGGTTCTTTATTTGATCGAACTGATAATTATTTTGGAAGAAGTATTGGGAATATGAAAGGAGCCTGTCTGTCATATACATAATTGAGCCTCCGACTGGAAACATAGGTATGTTTTCAGGGGACTGAAGAAATAGTAATCGTGAGAGGATATAGACAAACTACACTTCTTTCCTCGAAAAATACACTTCTTTCCTGGAAAGGATGATGTAGCTTTGAACTTACTGTGTAGTGCAAATTCTGGGTGCTTGCACTGCAGACTCGTTAATTTTTTATTTCCCGTTCGAAGAGAGAGCTAATTTTTCTTCTGTCACTAATCTGAAAAGGAAGGTGCGTCATTTGGATACTGCCGATTCATTCAAATACTTTTGTTTTGGGAACTGAACGAAAATTTTCACTCCCTTTGGACGACACATATTTTCTATGACTGCTCACACTTGTCATGACTAATATTGAATTCCTATCCTAAAGAATGCGTGGTCACTTTATAATTTACATTTAATTGCTACTTGTTCCGTAAAACCAACTGCAATAATTAAATTTGATTGGCTGAATCCCACACCATCCAAGAGGCTTCTGCGACCTTGAGATAAACATGAAATCCACAGATGTACAGTTCTCCGCGTTCGAAACGAAATTATCTGCATATGTGACAAGTATCTTTCTATAAATGACAATCTCTTCTACACATAAAAATTATATAGCATATGTTTTTTGCTTACCGACAACTTTTGTAGCTTAGCACCATTTTCAGACAGCATATATATATATCGAATATGCTTATCATGGAGGCGAATCAGTGCAAACTAGCTATTCTACATCTTAGAAAAAGAATTTAAGGTTCTCATCGTACTTTTCTTTGACTAAATAATAACTCCTTTATTAAAAAACTCTTCTACTATATAAAATTGGGCAGAAAATAGCCTTCAATGAAGACTACAAGTGACTAGTTTAGAAGAATGACTGAAAGAAAAGTTTAAAATTTACAAAAGTTACATTCGCCTTATAGTAGTTATAAATGGAACGGAATAGAAATCGTAGTATTAATCGACTTTTTTTCAAAGCAAGGAAACAAATATATATTTTTCATAAAAGTAAACTGATAATTTCATACCATTTTTTAAGAAATCAAATAATTTTTTTTAAAATTCTTGTATAGTAGAGAAAATTCTTGGTTAAAATATTATATTGTTAACAACAATAATAAATGTAAACAGATGAAATGTAGTAAGTGCACTGAATAAAATTTTCATGTGCATCAAAATATGCTTTGATATTTTTTATTCTTAGTTATACACTACATGTTTATATGGCATATTTATATGTATAATGATTTAGGCGTTGATGCATAAAGATAGTAGCCTTCACCAAGGCCGCTTGAACATTTCTTTTATTGCTGACTCATGTAGCCACAAATAAATTGGCACAAAAATTCTTCTTTCTAAGCTGCTGCGGTGAGGAAAGTCGAGATAGGAATTTAGTTAGATACAGCAGTAGAAAACGAATGAAAAGAAAATGCTCTATTCGGAATGATCTGTAAAGAGAACACCCCATCCTGAATGATTTAGCTTTGGTTAGTTTTATTTTGATTGATTTATTCTGATTATTTTGTTTTCAAAGTTAATGTTAAGATGCATTTGCAAATTTAAAGTTATTATTGGTCGAACCACGTCACCTGCGTCATGAGCATAATGTTAGGAATCGTATGATATGGATTGATTTTGAAATCATGCAGTTCAGAGCAGTTATTATTCTGGGACAAAAAAGGGCAAATACTTAATTACTCGTAAAATGGAAAGTTAAAGAACTATTGTAAGTTAAAGTTAGAATTTTGATCTACACATCTTTTGTCTTACATATCTTTTCAGAGAGAAAAAGGCTTAGTGATAGAAAAGCCTTTTAAGAGAAAAAGTCTTAGAGCAATAAAAAATAAAGAGAAAAATAACATGGGAAATATAAATCATTATTGAAATTATAAGCATTATTTTTAGCGTCTTATTGAAAGTTCTCGGTCGAATTGAAAAAGTTGTCGTTTTTGCAAAGTCCAAATATGGATTTTATAACTTATATTTTAGCATCATATATATATTATGATTGTATTTCAGTTTCAACTCCTAATTTTATACAAGCCGAAGGTTCCACAATTCTCGGACAAAAAATATCATTATCTAAAAATTGGCCTTATCCTATTTACTGTACTATGTGCTACTGCACCGGTGATTAAGGGATCGAGCAGCCACTTGAAGGCCTTCCGTTCCTTACAAAAATGAAATGGCCTTTGAGACCGGCATTTATACATTCCGTAATAATAATAAAAAAAATCATTACCAAATATTATATTCTTTCTTATTAAACGGTTGGTTTCAACTTTTATTTGCATAAGTGGGTAGAAAACCATAAGGTCAGAGGTAAAAAATACTCCTTTGGGATTATGAACCACTTCTTTCTACAAAGAACATAATCTACTCTTTACATTCAGTTATTCGTCATGTAATTATAACTTTCATTCAACTTAATTTCAAAATTTTTAATTGCATTATTCATATTCAATAAGATCAATGTTATCCAAATTCATAAATCGATATTTTTAATATTATCCATTATAACTATATTTATTAACCTTATTACTACTCAAAAACACAATTTTTGTATTATTTTCTATACCAATAAACAAAATTATTTCATTCATATTTTGATATTCCTTCTCAAAATAATTCAACAATATACTAGTTTGAATTACTGAAAAAATTATTGAATTATAAGCATTATTTTTAGCTTCTTATTGAAATTTAAGTGAAAAAAGAACGTGGTTTAATTCATTTGAAGATAAATGTTTTCTGCTGGTCATTAAAATTGTTACACCAGGAAAGAAAGAAATTAGCATAATCGCATGTATTGTATATACACAGTATAATGGCAGGAAGACATGATTAAATTTGCAGATGATTTGGGGTGCAATGTGCAATATTCAGTGCATAGAAATACCACCTCTGGCAGCAACAATTTGGAACTGATCTTCAACTGGGAACGAACTGAGCTTGGATGACAGATACGGGTACTTTCATTTGATGCGGCTCTAATTCTATGCCAGATTTCATCACTCTGTGCCAGAGTTCATTATACTGTGTCATTCACACAGTTCATTAGTCGTAGTAGCTAGAATCAATAACCAGATGTTCGCAATCGGTGAGAGATCTGGACAAAGTGTTAGTCAAGATAACAGTCGAACCAAAACAGCAAGGGCACTTGCGGTCCTACATTATCTTGTTAAAATATGGCGTCACTTAGGCCTCGAAGATACGGCACCGCCACGGACCTTAACAAGTCAAAACGGCACCGCCACGGACCTTAACAAGTCAAAAATGTAAAAGCGACTCTACACATTGCCAGCTATACGAACAAGAATTGACCAAGGATGGCAACTTCTAAGAATACCCCAAGTGCTGGACCCGTATGATGATGACAAGTGTAAGCTGGTGACATTTGGTCTCCTCAGTGCCACACACAGATGTGTACATCATTGATACTGTACGCAGGAAAGGGACTCATCCAAAAAGAGCATGTGGTGCCACTCTTGTGTCCAATATCGTCGTTCGTCTTACAACTTGAAACTCGCCTATTTCTACTCCAGCGACATGGGAAGCCACAACAGTATTCGCCGTGCTAACAGTCCTTCATAGTACAGATATTTACAGATAAAGGACATTCCAATGGTACCAGCTATTCTTCTGCCATCTGCAAATTCTTCCTATTTATTTATCTATTTATTACTTGAATTATATTATATTTAAACAAAAACCAGAACTCGTTAAATTCACCTTCATGCAGTGGCGGCTCGTAGATTATTTAAATAGTGGTTCACGAACGAAATTTCGAAAATTAATATGCAAATACGATGTCATGTACAAGTTAAAATGCATTAACGTTTTCACAAAACAAAGGAAAACAATGCAACTAAAAACAAGTTCTTATAGGTAAAAAATTATGACATTTTATTTCTTACAATGGAATGTAATAAAAAACCATAATATTGCTTAAATATACCTTTGAACGTTGGTTACAAAACAGTCCAGTACAATGTTTTGTAAATTAAATCCGCTCGTGTGCCACGTTTAGGGGCAAACAAATCAATAACATTGTCACTGAATTTAAGTATGTCATTTATCATGCTTTTTTCAACTCAGAACATGGATATAACGCTTAGTCTGTCTTCGCTCGTAGTGATTCTTAAAAATATCTTAGCTCGTTTTAGACTTGAGAAGCAACTCTCAACTTCAACCGTGGTCATTGGTATAGTAACAATAATTAGCAACAATTTGTAGGTCTCCAAAAAAGTAGACTTATAGAAATATATATATATATATATATTTATTATAGAAAAAAACTTATTTTCTATAATAAATTGCACCACTCATATTTTTGAAATCTGATATTCTGTAAATTACTTCTACTTCAGTCTTCAGACGACCGTTCTGTAACATGGAATAACATCAGTTATTTGTTCAAGAATCCGAGTTGGAAACTTTTTCTCGTACTCCTAGAATTTCAGAGTTTTGAGGAGAGAAGAGCAGAGTATTGAGAAATAAAAATCTCTCTTTTACATGATTAATGGTAATGTTACATATATTTAGCTGCTACAGTTCTATTTATATGAATATTTTCTCTCTTCCTTTTTCTTGAAGTTTCATATGATTCCGATATCTCCATTGCTATTGTATCCATAATTTTTCTTCCTTCCCCTAATGACAACTGGAAGACGTTTGTTTGCTTTCTAATGAGAGCTACATCAGTTAGTGCTTTCTGAAACTGGTTATATATCACACTGACATGTAGCATCATACTGAAAAACACTGTAAGCCAAAACCTAAACTCCGGATCTTCAAACATACGGGTTAATAATTCCTACTTGCTTTATCGTTACAGCTTGATTAGATGTTGACTCTATTTTTTCATCCAAACTAGTATATCCATTGTTTCCTGTATTCATACACTGTATTGATGGTTCGGCTCTTAAAATTCCATTTCATAGATGAAATATCAGTTTTCTAATAATTTCATCTAGAATAGCAATTTTTGTGGAGCGTTATTTATATTCGAACTTACTGATTCCGACTGTGTGCTTTCCCAGCAATCATATTGAGCTGACGTGCGTAACAATGCACAAATTATGCATTCTCGTAGGTACTTTGAATAAAAACTTAAAACCAGCATGAGAACCACTCATCAAGCTTGCACTGTCGTAGCTCTGCAATATAAATTTCTTGGGTTTGTCAACAACGTTTTCCAAACTTGGTTATATTCAGCTACAGATTTTGCACCATGCCCAGGTGGGTTCGTGAATTCCCATAAACTCTCAACGGCTGTCCATTACTTAAATGGTATCAAAAAACGACAACGAGTTGGGAAGTGGATGATACATCACTACTTTCATCTGGTATTACTGAAACAAAACTTGCTTTTGAGATCTCATTTTTTATGTGGTTCTGACAAACAGTGAGCATGCAGTTTAATAAATCATTCTGAATTTTTTTTTATATTTCTTTAAAAACATTGCATTAATGAGATGGTATGGTCTTTAAGAGACGAATTAAGGTCTACTGAGAAGTTGATAAGACCTCTGAAAACTCCCGGATTTTATGAATTCTTGCATTTATCATATCCTCGATACATGTTCGATGTTACTGGAGGTGTCAAAGTCCATCTCCATGTTGCTAAAATAAGATTTGTTTTCAACATGACACATAACGTTTCCTCATTTTGCACATAACGCTCCATTCACTAGACATGTTGTCTATTAAACACGTATGGAATTTCGTAGGCTGGTAACTCACTCGTGACACTCGTTCCGCAACCAATAATATGGATCGACTTTGGATACAAGCAATGTGGGAACAAATCTTTTCGATTTAATTCCATGAGGAGTATTAGCGCTTATTTCACTGCATGGTGGCTTCGTCAAATACTGATTTTTTGGGTTTAGCTTTCTTGTATTACTTTGCAAGTTTAGTTGTTTGTCTCCCAACAAGTCGCATGTGGAAAAAATTACATTGAGTTCTAATGATTCGTTCATCGGGTTGCAATTTTCATAAACAAGAGTATACAAGGTGCACCCATAAAGTAATCGAACAATTTAAAAGATCAAATGATAAAATAAAAAACTGAAAGAGTGCTAGGAAGATTTTAGAAAGAAAGACATCTCAACTCTTGTTAAAGCCAATTTAAATTGGTTATTTTGTCATTTGCATAATAAAACCCCGGAGTTATATTCATTTACTAGGAAGACATTGTACAAAAAATTGCTTCCAGATGAAGCAACGTTATAACACTAAATTTTGTTACAAATTAGGTAAACCTGCTCCCGAAATGTTAGAGAGGATTCGAATAGTATATAGTGATGCATTGCCAAGAACTCAAATGCATGAGTGGTACAACCGCTTTAAATGGGTCCCGAAAGCGTTGAGGATGAACCAAAGATAGGGCGCTCTTCAACTTCTAAGAATGAGGAAATTGTGAAGAAAATTTGGTTTTTTGGTTAACACTGATAGACGTGTAATAACTCGGCAAATTTTAGAAGTGCTTGGGATAAGAAAGCTGTAGGTTAATTTTATCTGGAAATGAGGAAAGCTTGTGTTCGATTTGTGCTTCGAATTTTGACAGAACAGTAAAAAAGAAGACAGAAAAGCTTGATGGGAAAATATGCTGACTATTCCAGGATAGGGCAACACTTTATTAAAGCGTATCATAACGGAAGATGAAACCAGGTATCTACAATTCAACCGAGAAACAAAAAGGCAAAGTACAGAGTGAAAAGGATCGTCTTCTCCCGACAAAAAGAGCACGTATGTGAAAATCAAGGACTAAGCTGATGCTGATTGCATTTGTTTGATTACTAAGGACTTATTCACTATGAACTTGACCCTCAAAATCAATCAGTTAATCAGTGTTTTTACAAGGAGATGCATTTTGATCAAGAAACAAGATAAGGAGAGTTGGGAAGGAACTTTTCATTCTGGGTAATGGTTTCTTTAACACGATAATGGGAGGTCCAATACAGCAACAAAACCTTGCTAAGCATTCAGTGGCAACGATAAATCGTCTACTGTATTCTCCATACTGATCGCCAGCTATTTGTTTTCCATTTTCCGAAGCTTAAGATGGCCATGAATGGACAAAGATTTGAAAACATCTCGCGTATTAAATAAAATGTTATGCGTATTTTGCGAACCGTTAGTTATAAAAAACAAATATAGTATATCATCGGAATACTGTTTATATAGATGTTGGAACCGTTAGTTCCAACATCTATATAAACAGTATTCCGATGACTTATTCTGACTTCCGATTAGAAAAATTTTATATACTCCACTGGAGATTAGTTTTGGAGATGAATTTATTTGAAAATTAGTATTCTATTCTTATTTTTAAGAAATTATCCAGTTACTTTGTAGACACACCTTGTATTTAAAGAAACTTGATTCTTATGAGAAAGAGGAGCTTTGTTGTAGTTGGAAGTATACCGTTGTAATTTATTAGTAGTCAGTTAAAGTAAAATAAATAAGTAAAAAAACTGTCATACATGTCTCATCTGCTATATTTTTCATGCGAATAATCTTTTGATTGACACTTGTAAAATTACATATTTTCTGTAATCATCTCTAACAGATAAAGACAAAAATAAATATAAAAATATAAAAAAATAAAGACAGAGGAAACGGGAAATTGATAAAACTTTGGAGAAAAGGCTTTTTACAACGGGCATGTTCTATATATTTAAAACTGTACTTAAAAAATACAGATGATGCTATTCAGCTTGAAAGTACGTTCGGTTTGATAATAAAAGAAGTACATAGTGATAAAAGTATTATCTGCTGAATATTTATTACTAGACAAATAAAACATTTGGTAATGTTTTACTGCTTTATAAAGCGATTTCAAAAAGTCTGAGCTGTCAAATGATTGAATCTCGGAAATATAGAATAATAAATAAATGCATTAAAAAAGATACATATTATATGTTTGCTGTATAGGATCTAGTTCTCTTCGCTAACATAAAATGCGATTAGATCTACTTAAGCGTTAATCCTTGCCAGTTCTCGCACAGGCTTGAAGATGAACACAACCAAGGGAAAGGGAAGGATGTGAAGACCCTCATATTGAATACAATACAATTTACAAACGGCACGGAATTACATGCTTACAAACACCAACCATTTGCGGTGAGAACTTAAAAGGTACGTAATACTTACTAAATTTAAAGGTAGGAGTAGTGAGAGACTTACAGTTCAATTTAATCTAACAGGTTGATGCAGAACCTACACGGGCAGATAATAATTCGGCTGCAAGAATACGTAGCCGATATTTAAGGTTAACAGCTGGAAGAACTAACAACGCGCGCTCGCAATAGCGAAATCACGCTCTGACTTAAACATTTTACTACTTAAGTTTAAATACTCTTTTATTCACCCTAACTAAGCTACAGGCTGGCGAAGAAAGGCGTCGGAAATCAGAAGGGACAGGAAAGGCTAACAAATAAAATTAACTATTAGAAAAATAATATATCGTACAGTTGTTGCTCACTTGAAAGGCTAAATAAAATGAACGAATTTAATGTAAGAAGAATGCGGATTAAACGCAAATAATTACGAAATATTTCTTACCTAGAGAGGTGCCTTCATTAACATGCTACACCAACAATTGTCATTTCATATGACATTATGAATATTGATTCCGAGTACATGAAGTGAAAAATGGATAATGCAATGATAAAATATAATAAATAAATGCAAAAAATAAATAAAGCAATGATATCTTTAGACTACCGAAATGAATCAAAATATAAATCTCCATACGTTATTTTGTGTACTGGCAGCAAATTCAATAGGACTTTTAAACAACGGATATGAATATCTGTTTATGCTAATTAGAAACACATATAGCAGAATATTCTCACATAATTATTCAGTATGTCATCAAGGTATGATAGTTCGCTTGACAGCAAGCTAAAAGTGTAACTATTTGCTATTCTTAAAATAGACATAATCAAACTGAGACGAAAACTAGCTTTAATGTAAATGCGCGTATTTAATTAATAATTATAAATAGCACAGTGAAATTTAACGATATATAATTGTAGACTCATTTCGAAGGCGGTTTCAAACTTAAAGCTGGAACAGGTAATGCAGTACTCAAAATTCGTTAAACATTGTTAACTATCTGTTTCTAGATATCAAAATATTTTGTTCATCATGTTTTATTGAATATGTATAACAATACATCAGCTAATGTTTACAAATAGCTTCCTTTTCGTATATAATTATATGTATATTTTAAATCATTTAATATTTTGGTCTGTAAGAAAACCCTTTTGAGTTAAGTTCATTCAATTAAATTTCAGTCTACCTTCCTGAAAATTTTAAAAAAGCTATAAAATAAATTTTCCGTAAAAGACTGATTATTTTTAATTTACATCATAATTAAAGAAATGCGGAATTTTTCACGACTTCACTTGTAGTCCGATGTCTCCACGGAACGTAGGATAAGAAAAGGTGGACTGAAAGTGGTCATTAAAATACAACGAACGCATTCGAAATGAAAAACATCACATACAAAAATTCCTTTATTCACGCAGGGACTATCGTTATGATTGAAACAGTCGGAGGTGAAACGTGATTGAAACGTCAAAAAATATACAATTTTAAATGTAAAAAAGTACATTTTACATACAGGTTTTTGAAAGTACAAAAAATAAAGTACAATTCGACGAATATAAACTTCCAAAGTAACTCAAACGAAGTATGCCGTTTGTTATTTGCCAGAAATTATAAGAAATGCCTGTTTATATGCAAGTAAAAAATATTAGAAATTTAAAAAAATTGATGTGATTACTCTGCTGTAATCAGAAACAGGATTTCTAATCCCACTCCTTCAGATTCTTAAAGCACTAAAAATCCGAAAGAAATAAGATTTTGGAAAAATCATTGTCACAACAGTTTTGAAAATTTTGTTTTAAAATCCAAATGTTAGGACAGAACACATAATTTTTTCTGGTAGCTTTATTCTACAATTCAAATTTGTAGGCTTTTAATCCATTTGTTCTTGGCGATCTGACAGAACAAAATGAAAAAAAATGGTGTTACGCAATCCGCACATAATTAAATTTTAGTTTCTTACAAATTATGATATAACATTTTATCATAAAGTATTCTTCCTTTCATCATCAGTATTCGTACAATTTCTCTTAACTTATTTCTTTAATTTCTTTTTAAAACAGTAAAGATGCCCAAATTATAAAACTAAATACTTTCTTCTACAAATATTCGAGCCATTATTTTAACACAGCCAAAACATTTCTCACAATTCAAGTAGTAATCTTGATTTGTTTACTGGCCTGTTTTCTTTGCCTCTAGAGATGGTATTTCAGGAACATGGACGTCGAGTTTAGCTTTTGAACCACTAGTGGTAGCTTGATATTACCAACGATAAAAGTACCGAAATTTACACAGAACAAACATTTAGCTACGGCAGAGACTGATGACTGTGACAGAATTAGGAAATAGAAATTAGAAAATATGCGTTTTGTTTAGCTGCATACTTTTGTAAAGTTTTCAGACAACCTCCAATTTTTCTGTGTCGATTGTAGAAGCGCATGCCTGTACAAATTTTCCGCGAGCTTTTTCTGTTTTTAATTGATATAATAGTTTAGTTGGATTATTAGGATCACTGCATATTTTGGGTTAAGTCATAAATAATAGATGTAATGTCATAATTCGACTGCATTAGATAAAGAATTCGGAACGGATAAAATTAGTAAATGATAATAATATAGTAAGTTTTAAATAATAATTATTATTTCAGTTATAATTAATAAAACTTCATACGGAATGACTTGCAAAAGGTTTCATTATTTACATAATGTATACTGAAAATTTAATCATTTTGAAGATGGCCGCAACTTTCGTAATGATTGTCCAATATCATCGGATATTTAAATTTAATTTCAAACTTGAATTTAATTTTATGATTACAAATCTTGTATCAAACTCACTGGCTGTGACAGAAGCAAATGCAGAGAGAGTACGAAATGTATTTTGAAAATAAAATTAAACGATTATTCTGCACCGAAATAAATATATAGCCCCGGAAACATCTTTTATAAATTGCAGAAACTCTGCAAAATTTTATAAAAATTAGGTGGATATACAATAAATTTCATTATGTGTTACAGTAAATTATACCGGTTAAATATGTTATTAAAAATAAAATAAACATATAAATTATTCAGAAGCACTTTTTAATTACTAAGTTTGTTAAGTAACTATATTCTTGATTTTAGAGATAATTAAAAATATCATACACGTCGAATAGAAATACTCTGATAACTAGTTATCTGCCAGCCAAAATGAAAATGAAAGTTCTTTTTTCTCTTGAAATGGCATAATTGAGAAGATGATAAATGAGATTAATATTAACATACGACATCCAAAATTGGACATATTCGCTACATGCTTCCAAACACCGATGTTAATTTTTCGTTTTTAATTTAATTTTCTCAGCTGCGAAAGTGATAAAATTTATCTCTATTCAAAATTTGGAGATGGTGCTACTGGAAAATATCGGTCTTATATCTGTTTGTATGGTTCAAAAACTGAAGCTACAGAGAGTGGTTTTGAAATACTCTGTATCCATTTTCCCAGACTCATCTCATAAATACCTGTAATCACAGGAAGCTTCTGTTCAATACTCATAATAACTTAAATCACATGTTCATACGCTTAAATGACAAGCTTTCACAGCTTAGATGAGTTCGCCGCCATGGCGGGGACGTCACCGTTCTCATCGAGAGGCGTTTTCTTTTCATTTTCTTTGTTCCCCGCAGGATCCCAGGATTGGATGTCAGACGACCCAGCAACCAAAAAGATGATACCACTGCCAGCTCCTACAGCTGCCGTAATCAGGAATATTTTTTGCCACTGTGCGAGCGTTTGCTGTCAAACAAGAAAAATATTTTGTGAGATATTGTTGAAGAAAATAGATCAAATATTTTGTTATGAAAACAAGCTCATAATAAAAATTAAATTGAATCAAATTGTAATACCACTTAACATATTTTATGATTTACTACTGCTTTTAAAAGATGAATGAAACTTTGAAAATACTCATCTTTTATTATAGGGAAATTAAAAGAAAACTTTTAGAAAAACATCCAGGATAAGAATGACTTCAGCTAGATCTTGCAATCATCGTCAAACTGAAGGCCGAGAAAATTACGAACTTGAAGAGTTAGCAGCTATTTTTATGACACTAACCCATGTTTCATCTATACTTATAGGCTGTTTTTGCCGTTAGGAAAAGGAACAATAATTATAATTGGATGTGGTACAATGAATTTTGTCGAATTTTTTGTTTCTTATATTTTAGAAATATATGCGGATGGAAAGGTCTTAGTAGAAAATCCACTGAAATCAAATGCTATAAAGGAACAAAATATAACATCTTCACAGACATTTTTAATACTGGATCACATGGATAAAGAAATGCAAATAACTTATCACTGCAAGATCTTGAGAAGAAAAGCTTCCCTCCTCTCGGAAGAAAAAAAAACGAACGGAGAAGTGGCCCAGGGAAAAATGTAGAAAATAAAGATAGGCTCTTCAGGTTCAAAGATTTCTAAATCTAGCTGGATGATAACCATAAAGGTAGTTGTAAAGAACAAGCGAAGTAATTAATATTCTGTGTGTTTTCAGCAGCAGTTTATCTTTTTAATTAATTCAAGCACTCAAAATATTATTATAGGCTTCTATTGTTTTTTCATTCAAGGCATGATGATAATTAGAACACAGTCTCTGCTAGTAGAAAGGAATATTGTCCCACTTCTTCTCACATTGTTAAAGATATCAATTTTGTGAAATGACCTGCAAATGCAAAGATAATGTTTTACGTATTTTATCATAGGATTAATCTGGCGATGTTTGATTAATCTGCATTAATATTACCCATCTGTGATCAAATTGAAATGTCTTCAATCAGTCACAAAGGTACATTATGAATAAGAGACTAGAAAATAAGCATCCCCTTTCAAGGAAATCTCAGAATCGTTATTTAATAGAAGAATAATCTCTTAGGAAAAAAAAAGAATTTTAAAAGAAGCGTCTTTTTTACCTATAAAAGCGCATTTGAGATATAAGTGAATAATTCTGATTGCTAAATGAACAACTGAAAAAATTTGCTCGAGATAACTAATTAGCTGAAACGAATTTCAAACTTACTATCATTCATTGGAAAAGCCTTTCAATTTTCGAAATTTTCATTAATTTTCATACAAGAAAAGAAGAGTTCCATTACATAAAATTTAAAATATAGAAGTTCTATTGAACACATTACATACAATATTGCAGGAACGAAATAAAGTAATTTTATACAGTGAGTGGTCGAAATATGAAACACCCGGTAATAATGTGTCCAACTTTAATCACAGTTGATATTTTTCTGATCATGGGCTCAATAGGGTGCTGGTATCACTCTTGAGGACCATTAAACCAAGCTGATACAATGGCAGCTCTAATTTTATTCAAACTGAATGGTGTCTTTTCCAGGCATTGAAATGATCATCTACAGGTGCTGGGTATGATTGAGGTCAGAGGATTGAGCAGGCCGTGGAAATGATTTGAACTGTGAATCAAGCTCTTCAAACCAATCTGAGGTTAGTCATGCATGTACTGACTTCAAATTTTCCATTTAAGCATCATCCTG